>CP135533.1:1423326-1488368 GCA_032402905.1 Khaya senegalensis
TTTACCGTAAAAACCCAAAAGATTGTAATAGGATTAGAATTGGAAGAAAACTTTGTTTTGAGTTTGTAAGCCCGACAAAGTCTACTGCTGAGATACAGTATTGTAATTTTCATTCTGGTGATCTGTTTCACGTTTTTTGTCTGGAATCATGTAAGTTTTTTCAAGTTTACATATGGGATTAATTCGTTTTTTTGGTTTAATTTTATTCGTTTCTCTAACATCTTGTTTTCATTTTTTGCAGAGATGAAACGAATAAGGGATGATGTCTACGGTGGGCAATTTAAGAGGCCTTTAGCTGCTCCTCGCGTCGAATCGTGAGTTTTATTTTGTTTAGCTGTTTTGTTGTTTGGAAAGTGTGTTTTTTGTCAATTGTAATATTAAATTTGTTTTTTCTCTGGAGTATTTTGATCATGGAAGTTCAAATTTTTACTTTTCGTTGAAATATATATATATATATATATATTTAAACTTTCTTAAGAGGGTTTGTTTCTGGGATTTTTGTGTTTATGAGGAATGAATTTGTTGACGAAGGTACTTTTTAAAAAGTTGGGTGCTACAGTTGCGCCCGGTTTTGAATCTGGTGCAGGTTTTCTAGGTATTTCTAGGCATTAAATGAAATCTGAGGCTCTGATTTTGTTTAGAGATAATATGGCATATGAATCTTTCTTTTTGTTGGCCATGTAGCTATGGACAATCCCAACTGCCAGTCACTGAGGAAGGTGGAGATGGTGGAGGAGGTGGGGTAGCGGGTGGAGGAGGTGGAGGCGGAGTCGGAGTTGGAGTCGGAGGCAGCAGGGTTGGAGGTGGAGGAGGAGGAGGAGGAGGAGGAATGACTGTAGGTGTGGGTACCTCGCAGAAACTAACAACAAATGATGCCCTCAGCTATCTGAAGGAGGTTAAGGATATGTTTCAAGACCAAAGGGAAAAATATGATATGTTCCTAGAAGTCATGAAAGATTTCAAGGCTCAGAGGTATAATATTTTGCTTCAGTTAGATCTTATGAGTGACAAATGGAGGTTTTGTTTTTTAACTTTTTGTCTTGTAGAACCGACACGACTGGAGTCATTGCGAGGGTAAAGGAGTTATTTAAAGGACATAATAACTTAATATTTGGATTTAATACCTTCTTGCCGAAGGGTTATGAAATAACAATCGATGAGGATGAAGCTCCTCCAAAGAAAACTGTTGAATTTGAAGAAGCAATTACTTTTGTGAATAAGATAAAGGTGAAAATGTTGTTCCATTCAGTTAATTTGAAGTGAAAATGTTCATTTTTAGGTTTTTGATTAATGGTTTTCTTGTTACAGAAACGCTTCCAAAATGATGAACATGTCTATAAATCATTCCTTGAAATTTTAAATATGTATAGGAAGGAGCACAAGGATATAAATGAGGTCTACAGTGAGGTAAATAGATGCTAAGTTTTTGTTACTTTGGATGATTTACAAGCTCCCTATATTTGTTTTGCGAAAGCTTTTATTTTTCTAATGCTTAGTTGCTCTTGGTTGTTTTTATTAATTACTTTGCAGGTTGCTTCTCTTTTTGAGGACCATCCAGATCTTCTTGAGGAATTCACAAGATTTTTACCTGATGCTTCATCGACATCTTTAACTCATAATGTTCCATTTGGCCGAAATTCAGCACAACGTGGCAATGAGCGAAGCACCGCTATACCAGCATTGAGGCAAATGCATGTGGACAAGGTTTTTGCACAGCCCTTTTATTCCCTTCTAATCTCTCTCTCTCTTGTGCTTCTTTTATTTATGTTATTTGTTTTTATTTATTTTATTTTCTCTTCGAATGATTCTTGTTGGTAAGCTACTGAATCTAATTTTTCCAGCAACGTCGCCGAGATAGGATTGTTACTTCCCATGCTGATCGTGATCTTAGTGTTGATCGTCCTGAGATGGATGATGAAAAATTAGTGACAAAAATGCAAAAGGAGCAGAGGAAACGTGCAGAAAAGGAAAATAGGGATAGGAGAAATCGTGATCAAGATGACAGAGAAATTGAGCACGATAATAATAGGGACAAAAAGAAGCCTGCCAGGAAAATGGAAGGTTTTGGAGCGAATTCTAACTTTGCTTCTTATGATGACAAAGATGCTTTGAAGAGTGAGTCATTCATGCTATTCAATGCACCAATGCAAATATATGTTCTTTTCTGCATTTACTTCATAACAGGGTTTTATTGTATTACTTATTTTCTGGTATGTCTAAGTGGAGGAGCTTTTGTCATTTGTTATGCATTTCGAATGTCTTGTTGTTCTGGCTAAGGTTTTTTTTTGGTAATTGGCAATGATACATCAGGTGCTAATAGTGAAACTTATCCTAGACATGGAATAAATCTGCATTTTGTTTGACTTCTGAATGAACCTGGGGAAATTGATACTTATTCTACTATGTGTTCATCAGTTACATCTTAATATTATTAATAAAGTCAACTCCTATTAATTCTTATGTGTTTTGTTATATATTGTTTTCCATCATCGGTTCTATTTCTAACCCAAGGAAAATGGACTTATGCTTTTTTTGTGGCTTATTATAGTGATACTTCCTTTTGAAGTTCTCCTTTTGACAATTTCAGGCATACAAAAAGTTTGTTTCTTTTTGTTCTAAGCTTTCTCAAATACTGTGCCAGGCATGTACAACCAAGGGTTCATTTTCTGCGACAAAGTTAAGGAGAAGTTATGTTCAGATGATTACCAGACATTCTTGAAGTGTCTCAATATTTTTAGCAATGGAATAATTAAAAGGAATGACTTACAAAATCTGGTATGTGCTACGCTGTCTGTGGCAGTTATTTGAGCTTTTTACATTGAGGCATTTGCAGGCATATATATATATATATATATGAGCATCTGCTTTTGCCTTTATTTACCCAGTATGATATGTTCTTTTAACCATTTTAGATGTTACAAGTTGGAAAATGATTTTGATTTCTGTGCAGGAGTGACAATCTTTAAGTTTCTTTTGGACTGTGAATTCTATGTGTTGTTATTTTATGGAAGAGAAAAATTGAGATATAGATTACACTTTTCAAACTTAACTACATGATACCACTGCCAATTCTATGATTTTAGGTTAACTCAAATGTCTTTTTCTTTTAGGTTACTGATTTACTTGGAAAGTATCCAGATCTTATGGATGAGTTTGAGCATTTCTTTGAGCGCTGTGAGAACATAGGTAACTGTTGAAAACTATCTCTTTTTCTTTAAGTTGCTTGCCCTTGGTTTGATTCTGAAGGTTGTTTCTGACCAAGATCTTTTCTTGCAGATGGGTTCCTTGCTGGCGTCATGAGTAAAAGTATGTAAAATAATGTATTTTTTTTCCTTCTTTGTTTTTTATTTTCTTGACAAGTGTTATGCTTCTTGATTATATCTAATGACTTTTCCTCTGTTGTTGCTTCCTTGTTGATTGTAGAATCAATATGTAATGACGGACATGTATCCAGATCTGTGAAGGTAGAGGACAAAGATAGAGAACACAAGCGGGAAATAGAAGTACATAAAGAAAAGGACAGATACAAGGAGAAGTATTATGCGAAATCCATTCAAGAACTTGACCTTTCAAATTGCCAACGTTGTACACCCAGCTATCGGCTTCTTCCAGATGATGTATGGATGTTCAGTTGTATTTTGTTCATTTACAGATTTTTAATGTGATTGGTACTGGAATTGATTCTATTGTGCTTGTTGCTTTGTAGTATCCAATACCTTCAGCAAGCCAGAGATCAGAACTTGGTGCTCAAGTGCTGAATGATTACTGGGTTTCTGTGACTTCTGGAAGTGAGGACTATTCATTTAAACATATGCGTAGAAATCAGTATGAAGAAAGCTTATTCAGATGTGAAGATGATAGGTACTGAATGCATGATGCTGGATTTTTGGTATTTATTTGTCTTGGCTCTTAATTTTGCATATATTGTGTACAAAAGGAGATGAAAGTTATTTTTGAGTAGAAGATTTTAGGATCTGAACTGTTTTTTTTTCTTTTTTCTGATTTTGTTATTTGGTTAATTTTGTCCTTTAAAATCGTATATTGTTTTTGTCTGAAATAGAACTTGATAATCATGAATTTTCTCAATATTGCTGGCAACTGATAATGGTTTTGTTATTATGATAATAGGTTTGAGCTGGACATGTTGTTGGAATCTGTGAGCTCGACTGCAAAGCGTGTGGAGGAATTGTTTGGTAGCATCAATGAAAATAAAATCAATCTGGAGTCCCTCTTCGATCTAAAAGATCACTTCACTGGTTTGTTTATATTTCAAGTCAGGAATTGCATTTATTTCATGTGACCAAACTTTTAATTTCTTTTCTTGATTCTCTAACTCATTTCTGTTGCTGCTTATGTTTGCAGCTTTAAATTTAAGGTGCATTGAGCGCTTATATGGTGATCATGGTCTTGATGTGATGGACATATTGCGTAAAAATCCTGCTGTTGCACTACCAGTTATCTTGACTCGCTTGAAGCAGAAACAAGAAGAGTGGACTAAGTGTCGCTCAGATTTTAATAAGGTTTGGGCTGAAATATATGCTAAAAACCATTACAAATCACTTGACCATCGCAGCTTCTACTTTAAGCAACAAGATTCAAAGAACTTGAGCTCAAAATGTAAGTTGAAATTTCATATCAAACTTGATGGTCAGTTAATCAGCACATGTGATTGTACTTCTAGTTAGTTGGCAATCTTATACAATTTATTTTGTGTATCAATTTTGATTTTTTCTTCTTTTCCGAAAAATCATTATATGAATTGCAGCTTTGGTGACTGAAATTAAGGAGTTGAAAGAGAATAAGCAGACAACAGATGATGTGCTTTTTGCTATTGCTGCTGGTCACAGACAACCTGTAACTCCACATCTGGAATATGACTACTCTGATGACAACATTCATGAAGATTTGTATAAACTTGTTCAGTATTCTTGTGAGGAGATGTGTTCAACCAAAGAACAGTTAAATAAATCTATGAAACTTTGGACCATGTTCATGGAGCCAATGTTGGGTGTTCCTCCACGGCCTAACTCTGTGGAGGGTGTAGAAGAAGCAGGAAAAACTAAACATTCTGCCAAAAATAACAGCGCATCAAGCATGGTGGAAAGTGACGGAAGTCCTGGGGTTGATGGTTCTGTGGTGAATTCTAGACAAGCAAAATCTTCTGGCAATGGAGATGAAAACACTGCAGCACCAGAATTAAATAATTTATGCATGACTACTTTGGCTAATGGGGATACTGTAACTAAAGAAAATGTTCTGGAATTGGATCATCTCTGTAGAGATGATCTGACCTATAGTGCTCTTCAACTAGAACAAGAGCAGAAAAATGTAGAAATTACTGACAAAAGGTCTGGACTTAGCATGCAAATTTCTTCTAGTGAACGAGTTGCAAATTCCAATGTGTCACATGTAATTTGTGCAGAAAACAGCCATGGCAGAACTGGTATTGAAGTGATGTCAGGTCTGTAATTTAGGATCCATTGCATGAAAATTGTCTTTATATAATCTTTGTTTCTTATGTTCTAGATATTTTATGATTTCCTTTTTATTGTACATAAGAGCTGTCCTACATGTATATATAACTCAAATTCTGCTACAAGGTGCAGCTTCATTGCGACCATGTGAGACTGCTAACGAGGACCTTAAACCCAATGCTACCATTGATGCAGTCTCTCCATCCGAGGTATGATTTTACAAGCTGGGAAACTTTGAGATCATGTACCTTTTGTAGATACTAACTTTTTGGTATATGTGACACAGGGCAATGATCTTGCAAAACCACTGTTATTGGAAAATGGAGTGTTAAGAGATGGTGCTAAAGGTAATACTTATCATGACGAGTCAGTTAGGCCTTCCAAAATTGAAAAAGAAGAGGGTGAGTTATCACCCAATGGTGATTTTGAGGAGGATAATTTTGGTGTGTATGGAGATGCTGGTCTTAAGACATTGCCGAAGGCAAAACATGGTGTTGAAAGCAGGGAATATCAGTCTAAAAGAGAAGAAGGTTTGCACCATCAAGATGTTGGATGTGAAAATGATGCAGATGCTGATGATGAGGACAGTGAAAATGCTTCTGAGGCTGGTGATGATGCCTCTGGTAGTGAATCTGCGGGTGATGAGTGCTCCCGGGAGGAGCACGAAGAGGAGGAAGATGCAGAACGAGATGAAGTTGATGGCAAGGCTGAGAGTGAAGGTGAAGCAGATGGGCTGGCTGATCAGCACTTTGTGGGCAGAGATGGCATGTCACTGCCACTGTCGGAACGTTTTCTTTTGTCTGTTAAGCCTCTTGCAAAGTATGTGCCAGAAACTTCACTTGATGAGGGAAGGAAAGATTCTCGAGTTTTTTATGGAAACGATGATTTTTATGTGCTGTTCAGGCTTCAACAAGTAAGGAATTGCAAATTGGGTGTTTTAAAGATTATTAATAATTTTACTCTTTTTTCTTAACAATTCACTTTGAATTTTCCAGACTCTATATGAAAGAATTCAATCAGCAAAGGTAAATATAACAGGTACTGAAACGAAACGGAGAGCTTCTAAGGACGCCAGTTGCCCAGATCTCTATGCCAGGTGGCTCAACATCACATTTTTAGTTTAATCAAATTAAGCAGTCCCTCATGCACGATAATCTGGAATGTATGATTTTCTGTCTGCTGCACAGATTTATGACTGCACTGTACAATTTGCTTGACGGTTCTGCTGATAATGCGAAGTTTGAAGATGAATGTCGATCTATTATAGGAAATCAGTCATATGTGTTATTTACCTTAGACAAGTTACTGTATAGACTATGTAAACAGGTTTGCTCACCATTTTTTCTTCTTTAGATGGTTATTTATCTTTACCTCTTATTCCTTGCAAAGATTCTGATTTGTTGTTGTTGCTGCAGCTTCAAACTGTTGCAGCCGATGAGACGCATAATAAGCTTCTTCAATTATATGAGTATGAAAACTCCCGGAAACCTGGGAAACTAATTGATTCAGTTTATTATGAGAATGCCCGTGTCCTCCTCCATGAAGAGAATATATATCAAATGGAATTCGTTAAGTTCTTTGAACTTTCTTTTACTACTTGTTCCTCCTCTCTCTCCCTTCCTATTTTTGCTCGGTAGCTATTGCTACTGTTTACATTACTAATTTTTTGGTTCTCTTTTCAGTCATCTTCTCCATCTCATCTGTCAATACAGCTCATGGACAATGTGATTGAAAAGCCAGAAGCTTTTGCAGTTTCCATGGATCCTAATTTTGCAGCTTATCTGCTTAATGATTTTCTATCTGCTTTTCCTGGCAAAAAGGAGCCGCATGGCATTGCTCTGAAGAGGTATTAACTTACAGTTCAGATTATGTTTCAAGTGTTCTAGGATCAGCTGCTTTTTCTGCTTCATTCTCTATTGAAATTGTTCGCTATTGATGCTTTACTTCTGACCTGAAAACAATGAAGGTGTGCACATTTGTAACATATCTAAAAATCCCTAGTCTGAGGAAACAAGATGTTCCACTGATTTTATGTTTTGGTTATAGATGGTTGTAGCATTTTCAGTAGCTGCTTTAAAGCAGGATACCAAACAAAAGATATTTGAAATTCATCAATTAATCAATATTTAACATGATTTTTTTTCTGCTATTTGCAGAAACAAGCGCAAGTATGCAGGCTTAGATGAACTTTCTGCTACTTGCATGGCCATGGAAGGTGTACGATTGGTTAATGGTCTGGAGTGCAGAATAGCTTGCAGCTCATATAAGGTTCCTGCTATTACTTGCATATTTCTGTTAATTTGCTTTATGCATTACCCTGCTGCTTCTGTAGTTGGATACAATGTCTGAACAAGTGCCTTGTTTGTTAAATTGTTCTGGTATAGAAAGAAAAGAAAGCAATCTAATAGCATAAACCCTAAGTTCATACCTTTTTTGCAGATCACTTATGTTCTGGACACAGAAGATTTCTTCTATCGGCGGAAAAGAAGAATTTTATCCTGGGCAAGATCTTCACATCACAACCAGGAAAGAATACAACGGTTCCACAGATTCTTGTCAGCCTCATAGATTTCAGCTACCATCTCCAGAGGATTGCAACATTCAAGGTAAGATACATTCTTCATTGTGAAAAACTCCAGTTTCACGTCCTATCATTATTGAGACATGAAGTCATAACTTCAACCATTAACCTTGATTTCTCGTGCATCTGCAGAAGTCTTCAAAGCAAATCGATCCCAGAAAGTCTTTTCGAGTGGCAGGCAGATCGTTCTTGTACCTTGGTATAAAAAGGATGTTAGGAATGTAGTATATCTTCTTCTTTACCCCCTGCTTTTTAAGGTTACATTAACAGAATCTCAGTCATTACTCTGTAAATAGGGTTTATGATAATGATATTTTTGTAAAAACGAGTTTGGTTTATTTTTCTCCTTGTTTCTCTACAGATTGAGAATTATTTCTCCCTTCTCTTTTCTCATTTCTCCTCTTTCCAATTTGATTATCTTTGGACAAATTTTTGTTAATATTTGTTTATGAAATAATAATTTTAACATAATGATATAGCAGAAAACAAAGAAACAAATGTTAAGTTAGTGAAGAGAGAATCCTGAGTTCGTATGGGTAATTTAGTCATTTTATAATTTATTAAGGTTCGGTTGATCAAGCACTAAATTGCCACAAATGAGAAACTTATTTGCTTATTTGTGAAAAGGTAAGAATTGAGGCAGTCAGATGTTATTAGTCTAACAATACATTTACAAATTTGGGCCTAGAAAAAAGTTGGGCTCAGCCTAAATTTGAGCAATTTTGCAACAGATTGCCACTCCTAACCTCCAATAACCTCCAATAATTGTTGTACTAGTTCTTTGTTTTGTACTTGTGATAGTCTTGCTTCCGTTCTATGCACGTATGACAACAGTCTCCGGCTTATTATTACTTCTATCTTGCAAGTCTCAATAAGAAAATTTGTTCAGCTGCATATCCACTTGTTAGAGTCATTTTAGAAGGCAATAAACAAACTACATTTTTTTTTGGGTTGATTGAGAGATTTGAGTTCTGGGATAATCAAATTGGTGTCTGTTAAAATGCAGACTTTAAACCATGTAGATTTCGTTAGGCTACTACAAGAATCAGGCTGGGTGAGCTGCTGCAACTGTTTCCATACATGATCAACTGTTTCTTGCAAAGAAACCTTGAATCTTTCATTTAATTTTCTCTATTACAAAGTTGCAGAGTCCTTTGGGGTGCCAAGAAAATCTAATGACCTTTGTGTTTTTACTTGCCCTTTATTCTTGTTTAAATCAAATTACCATGCTGGAATTGAGCAAGTTTACAACCATGATTCTTAATTTCATATTCAAGTAATGTCTCTGGTAGATTTGTTGACCCCATTTTCTTTGAAATATGGAAATTTTACTTGATGGGTTCTGTTAATGTCTTTAAAATGTATCAAAGAAGGATCATATATTATTATTATTATTATTATTATTATTGTCTTTAAAACAAAAATTGACTTAAAATTGTGTTTGATGAAAAGAGAATTTTAGTTCTTTCATTCAATGGTAAGTTGACAATTATGTCAGTGTAGGGACCTGCATGATAAAAACTATAAACTTGTTTATTTATTTTTCATTCTGTAAAGGTTCAGGGACCCGAATGTTTTTACTCTCTATGCCTATTTCGGCTCAAGATCAGAGGTCATTACTCGTACGGCTCGAAGTCTTCATTGCCTCGTGTCGCTCAAGACCGTACAATTGAACAAGCTTCAAGCTTTCTTTCTTGCTCATATTTCACTCGCTTTAACTTACTCAACTTACTTGAGTATTTAATGGTTCTTGTTCTGAACTTTGCATGGGCAATTTTGTTACCCTTCTGTGAAATCGTTTTCTGAGCTTCTCTCCCATTCATCGTTTCTAAGTTTGGTATTTTGAGTGCTGGATCATCAATGTCGGAAGAGAAAGATGCTTTTTACGTTGTTAGAAAGGGAGATGTTATTGGCGTTTACAAGACTTTAGGCGATTGCCAACTCCAAGCTGGATTTTCTGTAATTCTTTTTACTAACTCATATTCTTTCTAAATCTGTATATTTGTCTCTAGCGGCTACATGTATGTAAATCTCTATCTGGGGTTTGTGCGTTTGTGTGCGCGTGTGTGTGTTTGTGTTTCTTTTAATAAAAACCATATTATATTTCAAGTCCCCAATTGATTTTTATTTATCGGTTTTTTAATCTTGCAAAAATTGACCCTTTTTGGTTTTGACGTTTTTAGATGAAAGTAATCTGTCAATGGGATATTGAAGTGTGTGAGAAGGAATTTCCATGCTACTTTCTTTGGATGTGGTTTTCTTTTTTGGTAAATATGGAGGCTGCTTTCCTGTTATGCTACGTTGTCAAAACGTGAGTTAGTAATTAGAGTTATTTGAGCACAAATGCTACATTGTGGTTGTGTTTCTTTGGAGTGGTAGGTCATAGTGCCATGGATTGCTCTGCCTAATTTATGACAGAATCTTACTTAAGCTTAGACCAGGTTCTTAGTTTCAAAGCAATGTAATCTATTCAGGATTCATGCTATATAGACAACAAATCATCCATTTTTTTTTTTTGGGTTTCTGAGATTTATGAAGGCTGTTACTTTTAAAGTGTATGTTTTGAACATCAAAAAGCACCATTAGAATGCTTTCTTGATGGCAATGTGTCTGCCAGCTCCTTTTTGTCATGTGAAATAAGCTATTAGCTAGACATTGGGAGGTGGAAGTGGTTCGTGTTTTAATGAAATTTGCTGCCGATTTATGAACTGGAGTTTCCTTTTCTTTGTAGGTTTGTGATCCTTCAGTAACTGTTTATAAAGGTTATGGGTTATCTAAGGAGGCCGAGGAGTACCTTGCCTCTCACGGGCTTAAGAATGCTATCTATTCTGTCAGTGCAAGTGAAGTTACAAAAGATCTTTTCGGGAAAATTGTTCCTTGCCCATTTCAGGTTAGATAATTAAGCTCCATATATGTTTTATCTTAAAAATTTGAAAGATTCATTATAAGGTTTAAAGTCTTCTACGTTGGTTTTAAGGGGCTTGAACTTTTGCTTAGTGTGGAGATTGGTTTGCAAAATATTTGAACCATATCTCAGCTTTGTAACTTTTTTTCTGATATTTTAAATGTGATTACCATTCTCCAATCTTTTTTCCTGCCAGATGTTGTATTGAAGCATATATTATGCTATATATAAACACATTATGTTACTATGACTCTGCTTCTGCTACATGAGTTGTTCTATTCAATAATTTACTTACTTTTGTTAATTTATTTCTCTTTTTTCTTTTTTTTTTCCAGCAACCAGCTTCTTCTGGAGGAATAGTATCTAACAATGTCTTTCCTTCAAAGAGGTTGCATGAGGTACCGAATCAAAAAATATTGTAACGCTTAAACCAAATCTAGCCATTGTAGAGAAATTTTATTTGTGTAGTACTGAGCATATGGTGCTTTGGTAGAAATTAATTCTAAGAGAACATGTGGCCATTGCTGTATATTGATATTCCTAGATTGAGAAAATGGTTTATTTAATATTATATTTGCAACACTCCCAAAATGTTATACTTGCAACAGCCAGAATTTCCATCAGTATTTGGAAACTATAAGATGATAATTAAGTTTCTGTAGGATAAACTGATATTTTGTTGGAATATTAGTTATGTTTTCCTGTTATTACCTTATTAATTAAAAGAAACTGAGCTCATGGAAATATGTTGACATCTTATCAAATTACCTTGCCCCATAATGTATTCATTTTATACTCTTTAGTTTCAGAATATTATACCTCATGCCCAAATATATGGTATTGATTTTCTTTAAAAATGTATTTTTGCTGGTATTGATTATGGTTAAAAATGTATTGTTTTCCCTGCAGGAGGCAGTTGGATCAACTTCATTTTCATCAAATCCTCATAAAAAGCACATGAATGTAGATAGTTGTGTGAGCACTGAATGGCTTCCTTCTACTTGTGTGAGTTACCGCTTGGCTTCTTTATATTTATAGCTGTATGCCCTTTGATGATGATTCGGTATCTGTATCTATATCTATATTTGGGTGTTCAAGGGTCTCTTCTATTTGTATTTAGTATTCCTTTTTATAGGTGTTGACAAAATCCTGGCAAATGAAATTAAGAAAAAATTACCAAACTTAATGCAATTCTTATCCTGTGTTGATGTGTAATTCTTGTTCATGCCCAAATATATGGCCTTTTTTTTTGGTGACTGAATGCTTCATGAAGATAGTCTAAGTTTATGTCCAGTACTCCTGCGTTCTTGAGTTTGATGGTGCCTCAAAAGGAAATCCTGGACAAGCTGGTGCAGGAGCAGTTTTGCGTGCTGAAGATGGCAGTGTGGTATATTTTGTTCTCTGATTATTTGTTGGGTTTCCAGGTTTCTAATTTTCTCTACTAGAAGTAGCTATCCTTGATCCTGTGTTTTCGTAGGTCTATCGACTTCGTGAAGGTGTGGGCATTGCAACAAATAATGTTGCCGAATATCGAGCTGTAATTTTAGGATTGAAATATGCTCTTAAGAAAGGGTTTAAATACATTCGTGTCCAAGGAGACTCTAAACTTGTCTGTATGCAGGTTTGTTATGCATTTGTTATCTCATGTTCTTTAAATCTGTTTCTAGAAGTAGAATGAGGAAGAAGTTTTTTCTTGTACAAGCATTTTGATTTATGCAAATCTGCAGGAAAAATTATATACATGTGAATAAATGAAAAAGATGGCCGAGTGAAAGTGTGAAAGAAAACTGAAATTTCAATACTAATGATTGAGGAGTCAAACTCCTGCATACTATTTACATGAATGTGTGCTGAAATTTTTCTGTTGAATATTTCTTTATTGCATGGCTTTTTTCTTCTGACAGTCTATTGTCTTTTATATTTTAATACTAGGAGATATATCTGTTTTGGTGAATTACTAGTCTGTTTGTTACTCATGAGAACTCCTAATGAAAATAGATTCAGGGATTATGGAAGATTAATAACCAGAATTTGGCTGGCTTGTGCAAAGAGGCAAAGGAGCTCAAGAATAAGTTTCTGTCATTCGAGATCAAACATGTTTTGAGGGTACACTCTGATAATTACTTTTATACTTTAGAGGCAGGATAAGTTACTGGCTTTGTGCTGTTGATGTAGTATTTTAACTATTTTTAATTTATTACCTTGCTGGTAACCAAAGCCTACAAACCTTGCTGGTTTTCTGTTGACAAATGACTCTTTTGTTTTTGCCCACTTCCAAGAATTTCAACTCTGAAGCTGATGCTCAAGCCAACAAGGGTATTTATCTCAAGGGTGAGAGCTTTCTAACTCTATTGAAGTTTCTCAAAATTAATTTACTCAAGGTTTATAATATTTCCCATCTTTGCTGAAAGCTTAAAAAGTTGTCTGATGCTTATGCAGATGGTCAAGTTGAAGAGGATTGTTCCATGATAGTTTGAACTCCAAGAGGCAGGCCTACTTATGTTCTTTTCAATGGCAAAAATGTTATTGGTAGACATGCCCAACTTTCCATAACTTATGCCAAATCACGTTTTGTTGTTCCTTAGCAGACGAAATGAATGAAGCATATTAAACATGCTATAATACCAGAAGCATCAAGTTCAGCAGTTGAAGTGCCCATAGCCTTTAAAAAAGAAAAGCAATTTTGGGTTCAAACTTTTGTTAGTCTGAGCTTTTGGCTTTATAACTTTCTATCTAGGAATGACTATGAAAATTACCAGAATAAATGCAATGATTAATTATGTATTCTAGTATTTAAATGTAACTATGATCAGCAAATGTTCTTTAAATCTTTCTGCTTCTCAAAAGATTTGGACTGTGTCTAGTTTGCATCTTGACATTATCTCCTTTGATCTCTAGCTAATATACTTGGATTTCAGGCATTATAGATTGAAGCACATTGCCCTAGCCAAAGATTACTATATTTTTTCTTCTAAATTTTACATAAATAGATATTAAATCGTATTTAATAAAAATATTTTTATGGATTTTGGCATAAAATTGAAAATTTCCGAACTACTCAGATTTCACTGAGTTTTGTCAAAACTATATGAGCCGTTGATTCTTGTTGTAAATCCACCATGAACCACAAGATAGAGTAGAAAGGATAAATCCAGGGCTCCAAAGGGAAAATATTAAGGTATAATAACACCTGGATCCCCTGTACTTTTGTATTTTAACAAATTACAATATAGTTTTTCTATTTGCAACAAACAGATCCCTAACCCCTCATTGAAAGCATAAAACTAATCAATTTTGAATCTTACGGCATTAAGATTATCCAACTTAATAACAAGCCACTTGGGCTTACGACAAAATGGTAAAGAGTCAAGCCACTTGCTCTATATAACAACATATAATGAAAACTATTTAAGGTTGGCTAAAAATTAATAACAGAGGGTATACTAGTATTTTCACCGGGAATCAGGACCTATTTGTTATAAATGAAAACTATGTTCTCATGTGTAAATTATTAAAAGTAAGAGGCTCTGATGTTATTACCCCTCCCAAAAAATATCAACTTATATTATATGAATAATCAGAAACTTGACAAATTTGTTCAGAGTAGTGGATAGGGAGATCGAGACACAAGTTTCTGTCGATAAGTTGCAGAGTTTTCAGCCTCTTAGCTCAGAACCAAAACAACCAAAAGCGCTGCCAAAAATGGCTACAGTTTCGTTATCTTCAACGCTGCACACAATTTACAGAACCAAACTTCACTCTGGCAAGATAGTTCCTTCACATTCATTGACAATTCCCATGAGGAACTTCCATTTTCAGACCAAATTGATATTGCAAAGCAGCAAGAAGAAGTGGGGTTATTGTGGAATGAGAATATTGAGGTCTGGTGAAGAGGAAACCTTAGTTACAGAGCAAGAAAACGAAGCGGGAGAAGAAACAGTGGCAGTTGATGAACAACAACCTGTTTCTATTCCCGTCTCTCCTTCGGACAAGCTTACCATGTTCTTCCAGGTACTCTATCGATACTTTCTGTTCGTTCTTACGGATTATAATTTGGGAACCAGAGGAAAGAAATAATTTGTGTTGTTTCTTACTTGCATTTAGGTTTTTTTTTATTGTTATCATGTTTATTGAGTTTTCTCTTTGCCCTTTGTTTTGTTTCCCTGCATTGTTGTTTTTGGTGTGTGTGTTGAAGCTTATTGATTCACATGTCTAATTCTTTCTTACTTATTCACATTTTATTTTACACAAATGTTGTCTTGAAAATACCAGAGAAATCGTTATGTTGACTCATTTTCTTTTGATCATTGACCTTCTTTTAGATATTTTACTTAATAGATAACCTAATACCTGGTTGTTGTGTGTATGAAGGCTGATGGAACAATGAATGAAACAGCTATTCCTGCTGTGACCAAGGCCTTGGAGGTAAAATAATTTGTCAAAATCTATATTATCAGTGAATATCTGCAATTTGACAAGCGTTTTCCTTTGAATTATTTTTCCTTGTATAATGATAAAGATGTTACTATTATATCGTGGCAATGGAAGAGAAAGGACTTTCATTTCTTTTTGTATATGACTGCTGTGCTGTGTTTTCATTAGTTTTAAAGTTTATCTTGTCAGTAAATGAGTTTTTATATAAAAATACATAATAAAGATATTGATGGAAGCAAAGGACTCTATTGAATTTTCTGTATTTACTGGAAATTGATTTTGAATTGATTGTAAAAAAATAATCTAATGCATAACCTAAGACTAACAGATAACCAAGCTTGGTTAGATTAAACTCAATTTTAATCGAGTTTTTGATGTTATGCAGACAAGTTGATATTGGCTTTACAATTGACATGTAATGGTTGAATGTGGAACAGTTTTGTAATTTAAAAATGTAAAAATTAGAGATCCCTGCTGGAATTTGCTCCTCGTAGCTGTCATGGTAATTGGGTTATTAATGCTGCTTTTGTCTGGAAATATATATGCTCATTCAAAGGTGAAAGACAAGAGATTGGTTAAGACCCTTTGTGGGAAACTAGTGAAGAACCTTTGCGATGTTTGAAAGCTTCGTATCTGATAGAAAAGTATCCCATGATCCTGAGCCAATCTAACCTAGGATTGCAAATCCCAAGTTTGTCTATGAAGAGCAAATCTAATTGTATTAGTGTCTATTATTGATTTCTTTTGTGTAATTCTAGTCAATAGAGCCTCATGGTAAGTGCTACAAGATCTTGTGCATTGGAATCCATGGTTATGGACATGAATCCATTAATATGGAACATTTTCTTTTTGAAGTGAAATCCCCTAGTATATGAAAGAGTGAAAAAGTGCTTCTGCTGTTGTGGAATAAGTAGCCTTCGTATCTTAATGCATGTATGTAATTTATTCAGGCTATTAGAGCAGGATCCACTTTTTGGGGAATATGAATTGAAGTAATAACAAGAATATTTCTAGTGGAGCATCTTTCACAATCGAATTTCTATGAATCGCTATCGTTTTAATACCAATAATGGCAGTCATTTCAGTATGGTAAGGATACATATGTATCCATGATTGCAATGAATCTTTTGATCTAGTGGCAGGGATAATTGTTGTATAATTTTTACTGAATCTCTATTCCTTCTTTGATGAAGAACTGAAGGGTGCATGTTTTGTCTAGTTATTTATCTGTTTTATGATTACTAAATCTTGTTATTGTAAGAGCTCCCTTTGTGTATCATGTAGAAAGAATGTCATCTTTTTTTTTTGTGAGCTTAGAAATTACTGAGTCTTTTTTTTCCTTTGCAGGGAACAGAGGGAATCACCGATCTGAAGGTTCAAGTCCTTGAGGGTATTGCAACTGTTGAGGTGTGTATGTGTCTCCTGTTACAGGGTGTAATATTACATAATTGAGATTGCAATTCACTTCCTGTTAAATCTTGGGTTAACTCTTGAGAATCATGTGAATACTCCAGTCGTGAAATATAGAAAAACAGATAATCAGATTAAGTTCTTTTAATCCGAAATGGCTCATTCATTGTTTTGCTTATGTAGAGTTATTTATTCTGGTCACCTGAACAGGCATCCATAGTTTCTTATGAAAAAACGAGAGAAATTGACTGCTTGATGTTATTTATTGTATATTTGGCTTATGAATGAATCTTCTGTCTACATTATGGAAGTGACCATTTTATTCTCTTTGGTCAGTTAAAGAAACAAACGACAGTACAATCTACCGGAGTGGCTGCCAATTTGGTTGAGATCATACAAGGTTCAGGCTTCAAGTTACAGACATTGAACTTGAGTTTTGAAGATGAAGAGGAAGCTCTTGTCTAGTCATCCATGTTGATTTTCAACAGTCAAAGAGGAAAATGAAAAAAAAAATTGAGAAAATGTGTATCTTTCTTGTCCATTTTTCACAAAATCTTGGCTCTTGTTAGGCATATGTTCGCGAGAAATTGTATTTCACTTACTGAATTTTTTGTCCAGGTAGTTCCGTCAATGAAATTGTAGTATTTCATTACTAAAACTCAGAAGCCCTTCATTATTGACATTATGCTTGAGATGGTTTGCATACCATCTGGTTTTATTGTGCAGTGATTTTACTTCCATGTTCCTCATTAATTCTGATGGGAGTTTCTCCTGGTTCCATGAAGTTTAAGCTTGATTCCTTAATCAAGCCAGTGAGTCAATTCTCTTCTTTTTTTTTTTTTTTTTTTTTTTTATGGATATTCGACGCTTTTTCAGTCAAGTGTCTGGTGGGATCTGTTCTAAATTCAAGTCATTATAGTCCGGTTTATGTATCTATTCTCTTTCTTTTTAATCGGGGGCCTGGCTGTTCTAGCTCAAATAGTTATGGGTGGCCCAGCCAGATATCTGAACTCCCAAGGATTATTTATTCGTACCTCAAATGCGTGAAGGCTCGAAATATCGCTTTGAGGGGTTTTGCACTGAGCCAGAAACATGAAACTAAAAGTTTCTGCCAATTTTGGTCATTGAAAATTGAGATTCAAGTTTTGGTTCATGGGCATACCATTAAGTTTCTCGTACTCTGGTATCATTGCAAGTTAAGGAGTGGTTCAAAGCTGGTATCTGGCACTTGATTTGGTATCATTGCAAGTTAAGGAGTGGTCCAAAGCTGTTCGCAGATATTTTCTCTTATTGCAGAGAACTTCTGTAAATTTTACTCTGGTACAATACAAAGTTGAAAAACTATTAGGATAAATATAAAAGAGATGTGATGTTTTCATTTTTAAAACAATTTGTTGCTGGAGAACATCAAAACAAAAAACCTCTGGTTTATCTTGCTGTTTTGCTTCTACCAGTAAAGCATTGGATCTAGCTTTTGAAACCAGTAAAATCTATGTATAAAAATACTTACATGCATAAAAATAATCGATGTTATTTCAAAATAAAGTGCATTCAATCAAAATATGTAATAATGATTCACATGCAACACTTCAGTCATCAGGGCCCATGGCCAACTGTGATTCCATAGATTTGTTGTCTCAAGTGTCTAAAACCAAACACATTTTGGTGCAAACTACTGTTGTCTAAAAAGACTAATATCTTTGAGGTAGAAGTTAAAACAGTACAGAAAGTCTTAGATGAGGTGACAACTCTTCTGTCTAAAGAAAGCAATGAAATTCCTTTTCCATCCAACTGAAATCCTAAAGCACACACTGTGCCAGGTCTTGTTGCATTGCAATTGTCTGTTGCCCAAGATTAAAGGAAAAAAGGAGCAATCTCATTGAACTGTCCTGCATTTGGTTTGAAAAAAAATAATCAGATAAATGTTTACAACATTCAAGTACCTCTACTTCATGTGCAGATTAGATCACTGTAATTTTCTAGGTCGTATTCCAACTTAATGAATCTTGCTCACTGATCTTGTGGATTACTGTTTATAGCATGTGCAGATGTACAGAACAAGAAGAAATCTCACTGGCACTACCGAAAAAAGAAACCAACAAAAACCACTTGTAATGTTAGTTTTTTCCGGCTTTAGCAGGATTGTATCATTTTACGACAGTTATACATTGCTTTAAAATGTGTTTTGAACAGAACCCACAAACTGTACTATGAATTTATTATCAATGTAGCCGGAGAGTTTACTTTAAGAGTTGGCATTGGTCAGTTTTCAGGCTACAAGTAATGTTATGATCGCAAGTAAGCTCAGTTATCTATCAAACTATGCCGAGGAATTTACGGCTGCTTCTTTCGTGTACTGACAAAAAAATTACCTGAACAATGATGATCTTTTGGTACACTTGTAGTCATATGGAGTTTCTGGTTTGTCAATGGAAATGGGTTAGAGCCATGCATGTAGCTGTACTCACCAATGTAGCTTAGCATTACAGTGGAAATGGTGTACGGAAAGAAGAAAACAGTATTATCCTTAGCCTATATGATCTAGACAGCAGTGAAATTACCAAAACAGGACATTGTACGTCCCAAGTATTGATGGACATGCCCTGAATGCTGGTTAATAAAATAATGTTATCATGTGATGAGTACTAGTACTAGAGGGATGCTAATTTAGAAGACATGCTGGCAATAAGGATGTTCTCAGCGATCTGGTGAAGCTGGCATAGTATATTTATTGAACCAACACCAGCTGGGAATTATAAAAATCACTTTTTCACCTCCTCACCTCCATATATAAAGACAAAGCTGCTTCTTCTTAAAGCACCAACCACTAATCTAGCTCCTCCTTCCTACTTTTCTTGGTTCCTTTCTGGGTTTTGTCTTCCAATGGCTTTCAGAGCTGTTCTGCTTCTGTTGGCCACTTTACTTTTGGTCACTACAAATGTATGTCTCTCTGTCTCCTTCTCTTGACAATTTCATACATAGATTACTGTCTTGTCTTGTTTGATGTCTTAACACATTTCTTTTTTGTAGGTTTCATCTAACAATGAGGAGGAATATGAGCTGGAGAAGGTATTTTATAGGCCGTGTCTGTATCTCAGTTCTTTTGTTCGGTTTCTGATAAATATGGTAGAAATAAAATAGTTCTGCTTGTGCACTCAAAACTGAAGTTTTGTCACAATATGGTTTATAGTATACAACTGATTGTTATAGTATATTTACATTTAGATTCATGGAGAATACCATAATCTCTGGTTATAGAAAATAATTCCTAGAAAATGGCACATTCCATTCTGGTTTTACTTGTAGTAGTTAGATCGGTGTTCGATTTGAGTTTACTAGATGATTACCATTTCTGTAATGGCTGAACTTTTGTCACAAATGTTACTTGTAGTAGTTAGATCAGTGATCATAGATCATCACAGTTTTATTCCTAGATTCTGAAACCTAATATGCGCCTACTTTGAGGAATCCAAAAATTATAATCTAGTTTAGATTTGCCTTTACTAACCATCGTGGGATGTGACGATTTCATCCTTTGCAATTTGGTGCAGGATATTTACCCCAAAATCCCGATACCAGCACCAGCACCTCCTAAGGCTCCAGTGAAGCCACCTACGACTGCGCCATCACCACCACTGAAGCCACCCACAACTATACCCCCACCGCCAGTGAAACCACCCAAAACAACTCCAGCACCACCAGTGAGACCGCCCACAACTACTCCAGCACCACCAGTTATAACCCCACCGCCGGCTAAACCACCCAAAACAACTCCACCACCACTAGTGAAGCCACCCACTACTACACCACCACCAGTGAAACCGCCCACAACTACTCCAGCACCACCAGCTACATCCCCACCACCAGCGACGCCACCAACAACTACTCCACCACCAGTGAGCCCACCCAAAACAGCTCCTGCACCGCCTCAAGTTCCTTCACCAGCTGCTCCACCAATGCCTGTGGTCAGGACAAGAAAGGGTAACACATATAAACCTTCCTGATGAGAACAACAACCGCAATAAAACAATTTTAAATTTAACTTTCTTGAGTGGTTCAATTTTTTTTTACCATACTTATGTTGCTTTTTGTCTTTGCAGATTGTACTCCACTATGTGCAGCAAGATGCAAAGCACATTCAAGGAAGAACGTGTGCTCTAGAGCTTGCATTACATGTTGTGACAGGTGCAAATGTGTTCCGCCAGGAACTTACGGCAACAGAGAGATGTGTGGCAAGTGCTACACTGATATGACTACCCACGGAAACAGAATCAAGTGCCCATGAAGATAGAACAGTTCTGTCCGTGCAAACTTTGTGTTAGCTAATTAAAGTTGATCTGCAATAAGTTTGAGTAAATGGTTTTCTCTAGTGACTTTCTCTGTTACTATACGAAGCCATGATTTGGACATATACTGTTGAGCCATGTCTAGCTTTTTCTGTTTTGTCTACTGAAATTACTGAAGATTTCCCATGTCAATCGTAGACATTAATATATATATATATATATATATATATAAAGTATAGTTTCATTATTAATGTTAGTGAAATTGTGTCTCAAATCATGAAAATAGTCTTCACTTATTTTACCTGACATTTCGGTAAATACATTGATACTGATACCACATAAGTGATCGATCTATGGACAGTTTATGTTAGCTAAAGAATGCAATGGCCTTGAAAAATAAATGGTTCTGTTGCCAATTTTGTGCTGCCTCCACAAGCTATCAACTGGGAAGAATTCCCTGACTTAATTGCGGATATTAGAGTTTAATATTGTTGTCTAGATCCTTAACTATCAACTTAAAATTTTGTGTTAAGCAGTAATTTAACATGTTAATCGAGCCAATTTGAACTAAAGACGTGATTTGTATTTGTATTTGTATTTCTTTCCGTCTTGTTTTACCTGTATTCTAACTTTTCTATTTTGTATCTGTGTTCGGCTTTAAGTTTTTATGTCAAGCGATAACTTAGATAAGAAATCAGTGAAAAGCATGGGTTCTAACAGTGCTCTTTCTGTTTCTATCATTTGGGTTGCTTGCTTCATTTTCCGCTACAGCTTTAGAAACTCCTGCTGCAGCTCCTTCTGCTGCAATAAGTGCTAGCTCTTGCATCTTTTCCCTGGATGTTGGCTGGATTCGTTGGAATTGCTATTATCATTTTTCATCATTAAAAAGATCACAATCAAGCTGTGTTGAAAACTAACATCTAAATATCACAAAAATTTTTAAAAATTTATCAAAATAATTCAAGAATCGAAAATATAAAAAATAAAAATAAAAATGAGTTCAAATTTTTTTTTTTTATTGTATTATTTCTTCAAAACTCCTTTCTAACACAAGATAATGTCTATTTAAAATTTTTTATTAATTATTTATTATAATTACTAATAATTTTATTTATTTTTTAATAAAAAACTCAATTAACTCATTTTTTTTTTAAATTTTTATTAATCTAACTCATCTAATTTTTAATTATCAAAATTAACAAATATTGCTTAATGATTTAAATTACATTCACAAGCTAACTATTTTTTCTACCTTATAATGGTGTTCTCCTTGAAAATAATTTCTGTTTTTTGAGTTCTTAGGTTTACAAATTTTGTTAGCAATGTTGGAGAGTCATTATACAATTGTTTTTCATGTCATCAAAGTACTTATTGTAATAATTCAGCTAACTTAGCAACTTACTTGCATATCATAAACTTAGAGAGTCTCAAACTTATTTTGTCCATAAACAATATAAACTTATCCATTAAAAAAAAATATAACCCCTAATATTTGATTAAATACACATTTTAATTTTACAAATTTAAAAAATATTAGCATAAATTCTTCGTATGTCTATTTTATTTGTAAATTTAGGCAAAAATAGGAATAATATATTACACCCAACTCTTAAAATGGTTATAATTAATAAAATATCATAATAATTGTACCCCAAAAAAAATGAACAATTTAAATTAACAAAAAAATTTAATTAATGGGTTTGTGTAAGTATTTTTAAAATTAATAGAATTAAAATGTTATTCTGAGTAAATATAGGGGTGTATACGTTATTGTTCCGAAATTGTATTTAAAATAAACAGCAAGGTAAAGTAAAAAGTTAACAGATCTGGTCCGACTAACTGCTGTCTCAAAAATTAAATATTAAAAATAATGTGGGTGTATTTAGAAAATTATGTTCTCCGCCACACTCAATTGCTTCAAGAAAGCGGAAGCTCAGCTGAGGGCGAAAGCGAAAACAAAACTATGGGCGTCGATGGGATCTTGGGATCGAGGGAAAAATATACTACGAGCAGTCGAAGAAAATGGATGAGGACGCGGGAGATGTGGCTGGTTGTTCTGGGTGTGATCCTTCATGCAGTTTACATGCTAAGCATATTTGATATCTATTTCAAAACTCCCATTGTTCATGGCATGGATCCTGTCCAACCTCGCTTCAACGCTCCTGCGAAACGCCTCGTGCTCTTAGTGGGTACTGTTATAGTCTTTAGCACGCAACAACTATTCGTTGATTTGTCTCTATGAAAGAAGTAAAAAGAAAAGTGGTCTTGGTTTTAATGCGTTTGCCGTCAGTTATTCTTGTTTTGTGATGCTGTGTTGTTTGGTGCTCATCTGAATGGTTACACGTGCGAATAGTCGATTACATTTTTTTTTTATTTGTTTTGTATATGTTAGTTCTGCGTGCAGCTAAATATCAGTATCTAAATGACTTTGAACTCGAAATGAGTAAATTGGTTTGCTCTGTTTGTGTTTACCATTTGAGCTTGCATAGTCCTGAACCTAATGCTTATGTAGAGTATTTGAATTGGGTTTACAGATTGCAGAATTTAAAGGCCTTGTTCAAAGTTTGTATCTGTTAGCACATTAAATGATTCATTTTTTAATCTTCTTATAATTTTTCAATCTTTGGTGGAAAATGTTAATTCAGCGGATGGTTTACGCGCTGATAAATTCTATGAGCCGGACTCAGAAGGAAATTACAGAGCACCATTTTTGAGAAGTGTCATTCAAAACCAAGGACGGTGGGGAGTGTCCCATGCTAGGCCTCCAACTGAGTCAAGGCCTGGACATGTCGCCATAATTGCTGGCTTTTATGAGGATCCTAGTGCAGTTACAAAAGGTCACTGTATTAATTTTTCAATTTTCATTTTAGCCAATTGTAGTGCCCGTAAAGTTGTTTTAGCTGTCAGCATTTTCTTCTATATGCTAAAGAGGTTTTATTGCATCTTGTAGGATGGAAAGCTAATCCAGTTGAATTTGATTCTGTTTTTAACCGAAGCCGGCATACAATTTCTTTTGGTAGCCCAGATATTGTCCCAATCTTTTGTGCTGCCTTGCCACACAGCACCTGGAACTCCTATCCTCATGACTTTGAAGACTTTGCAACTGGTTTGTTCAATCACAATCTGTTCTCACAAATTATTTTGTTTTAGAATCATATATTTCATTCATAAAATTATTAACTAAAAGCTCAAGGCAAAATTAACATTGGAATAATTATAATGAATTTTCAGATCTCAGCAACTAATTCAGTTCTTTCTCAGTCATATTTAGTTATATCTTTTTCCTTCGGGGGTGGGGGTTATATGTAATCGCATATTGTCAATTCTGAATTTATTTTGATTCCTACTACAAGTCAAGTAGCTGTAGCTTACTAATTTAATGTCATTGTAAACTAGTTGTGCGAACCCTACTATCAGTGATATAATAGGTCTGAATTTTTTATATCTTAATATTAGCTTCTATGGTTCATACGCTTGTTCAATGCTTTATCAATTTGATAGTGTTACTGCAGATGCGTCATTTTTGGATGAGTGGTCTTTTGATCAATTTCAGAGCCTTCTTAATAGGTCCAATGAAGACCCAAAGTTGAAGGAGTTACTACTACAGGATAATCTTGTTATATTCCTACATCTACTTGGCTGTGATTCAAATGGACATGCACATCGGCCCTTTTCATCCATCTATCTCAATAATGTGAAGGTTGTCGACCATATTGCCGAGCGAGTGTATTATCTTCTTGAAGGTTATTTTAAGGACAATCGCACAGCATACATTTTCACAGCTGACCATGGGATGAGTGACAAAGGTCAGAATACTTTTCAATTGAATTATTTTTTTTAGCAATCTTTTCGTTTCGTTGCATTAAGTAATAGCTTTTGTAAAATCTCTTTTTTCTCTTCTTTTGGGATAAGTTCAGATTATAGTTGGTTGGCATGAGTCAGACTTTAAGTGCAGGCCTCCAATAGCAGGCCAATGATTCTTTGACTCCACAGTAGTTGCATCTCTAATTATTATTAGTTTAAGGTGAATGCATGCCTTATGTAGCAATAGATTTAGCATTTCAATATTTTTTTGCCTTTATCTGTTAGACACTATTGTTAAGTGCATTGACCAATTAACACATCAAACACATGATTGGGTCTCTTTCTGGCCTTTGGTTTCCTGTTGATCTCATGAGATGCCAACCGCTGATTTTAGGAATTAACGATTGTTTTTTAAGTTACTACATTGTTTGTTTGGGTTGTTGGTCAGCAGCTTGTTCACCTTTCTTGTCATATTTTTTGTTTTAAGAATAATAAAACATTCTGAAAAAGGAAAAAGGATGTTGACATAATTACTTTTGTACTGACAGGTAGTCATGGAGATGGTCATCCTACAAACACTGACACCCCTCTTGTTGTGTGGGGAGCTGGTGTTAAATATCCGAAGCCAATCTCTGAAACAAATCATTCTGATTGTGGTTTTCGTTTTATTGATGAACATGCCCATGACATGCCAACACCTAATGAATGGGGCCTTAATGGCATTGAAAGGGTGGATGTCAATCAAGCTGATATTGCACCACTCATGGTTGTACTTAATTTTTGTATTTGTTGTTCTGGGTTCTGAACCAAATTACTAGGTTTGATGTGCCCATATTTTTATTGGTCTCATTTGCTGATTGACTTTTCTGGCAGTCAACTCTTCTTGGTCTGCCATGTCCTATTAACTCGGTTGGAAATCTTCCACTTGAATATATTAACATGAATGAGGTGAGTTCCATATAGAAGACTATTCCTCAACTGTATTAAAGAATACAAGTGTTGTAACTAATCTTAGGCAGGAAATGTATTTTTGTTCCTAAAACAATAATTTTAAGGTTTCAACTGGTCTGAATTGAATTCTACCCAATGGAGAAGTGATGGAGAATTCATTTTTCTTTTTCTATGATCAGGCAGAAAGAGTTGAAGCTGTGCTAGCCAATACAAAGCAAATTCTCTACCAGTTTCTTCGGAAATCACGTATCCTCTTCTTATCTCAGTTTGCTTTTCTGTAACATGGACTGTTGCAGGCACAACTTATGCAAAGCTTTAAGCTTTACATATTAAAATCATTTCAAGAAAATCTAAACTTGATGCTAATTATAAATGAATTTATCATATTTCATTTGCATATTGAAGTTGAGTAAATACTTTATTTTGCTCTCTGAATATTAACTTGAGCCATAAGGACCTGGTGCCTCTGTATTTTTATTTTGATCAATATGTAATCCTCTTCTTGTTTCTGTTTGTTATTTGCTTTTTAACCTTTGATTTTCGTAGTCGTTGCAAAGTTTGTCCACGATTCTTCCAACATCAAATGTTGTTGATACTTGTGGAAATATGTGGAAGTGGATTGGAAGGAAGGATTCAGTTTGCTATGCTTATTGGTTTTCTTGACAAACTCAGATATAAAGCAGTCGAACTCATTCTATTTCAAGCCTTTTAAACCACTAGCTCACTATTCTTCTATATTGCATCGGATTGAGGAGCTACTATCTGTTAGAGACTATGAAGCAGCAATGAAGCTTTCAGAGAATCTAAGAAGCTTGGCACTGCAGGGACTTCATTATTTTCAAACATACGACTGGTTAATGCTGATGTCTGTAATTACTCTTGGCTATATTGGTTGGATGATCTGTCTCCTTCTCCATGTGCTGCAATCTTATACTTCATTACCAGGAAATATATTACAGAAGGAGCCAGCATTCCACCAGAGAAATAATACTAGAAAAGTAATGTCTAAGTAAGCCTGACCTCTTGTAAGCTGTACATTTAATAATTCAAGAGAATGGCAAGGGAACAAAAAGAATATTAACAAGTTATTGGTAATTGCATCAAGCTTGAACCCAAATAAGTTCTGACCTAATTCATTGCTGTTTTCACATATAGATACTCCCACTTGGTGTTTTATCAGCTACCCTGAGAACATGGGCTGATAACTGCTTTTCATTTTTATTTAACGCTCTCCTGGAGTTGGGTTTGTGCATGTTAGTTTCCTTTAATAGGATTTATCAGTTTCATAAATCTCTGATCCTCAGCTTCAGTAGTATGTCCATGTATTAGTTTCCTTTTCCCAACCCATTTTTGCTTATTTTTACAGGTCATCCTATCCTGTCTCATTTACAATATTATTCATCATAAGTGTTCATCGGCCACTTTCGTGGCTCCTTTTCACACACATGCCATGCATAATTTTCTATCTTCCAAGTTCTTGCTTAGCTTTGTAATGAGATTGTTTTGTGCAATCTAGCAATTAAATATCAGCACTTATATCTTTTGTGATAAATCATTATTATCTTTCAGTTACATTATGCATGTCTTATGTGGCTCATTCTCTGTGGCAGGTATACCTATGGGGATGTCTATTAATGGGATTGGTTTCTATTAAATTGATTCTGGAACACTCTCCTCTGCTTTATCATGCATACATTGCAATGACAGTGTTTCTCTGGACACAAATACTAAGTGAATATCAATTTATGCTAGCATTATGGAGACATCTTTGTGGGAGAAAAATTGACTATATTGTCAAACTTCTCATTGTTTCTGCTCTGTCAATATTTATTCTTGAATTCCTGGTATGAGTAATAAACATGCCACTAATTATCCTACTGTTAGTCATGGTAAAGTGGCAGTTTAGCATATTGAATGATTTTATTTTTACCTTGTGCAGGTGAATAGCTTCACTAAGAGAGAGCTTTACACTTGGTGTTTTCTAATTGCTGGGGTCTTGGCTTCTTTTTATCTTTTTAACTTAATTCCAGGGAGATCTGGGATACCAATTTTCGTTTTCATTTCATGCTGGTTTCTGTCTGTATTTACTTTAATGCCAGCAGAGATTCCTGATAATAATCAATTAGTGTAAGTTTTTCACCTTGAATATTTCCTTTTCTTGAGTTTAAAGCTATGAAGACATGGTCTAGAAGTGAGATGCTCAATAAATGTGGGACGAAATTTGAAATTTATTTCTGCCTTAGTGATCCGGAAGTTTATCATGTTAAGTATTGAAAATAATGATGGTCTAGTTGAAGTCTGATTTCTTCCTTGATTTTCTAGTTAGTTATAGTGATTTAGTGAATTCTAGAACTTTTAAGAAAACCAGGCAAACTATGGGATTAAATGCTTTTATTTCAGTGTCATATTTGATTCGGTCATGACATTTACATGGTACAAACTATGCAGAATTGCAAGTGGGGCAATGATCATCATAATAGGGGTAGCTGCAAGATGGCTAGATCTGCATGCTGAAGGAAATAAGTATTGGCTAAGTATCTGTAATCGTAAAATGAAGAAACCTAGATTTCCCGTGCTCTTTCACTTACAGGTGCATAACATGGCTATATTGTTGCTGTTAGAAGTTAGATATTGTGAACAAATTTTCTAATTAGTCTACTTTCTACATGAAAACTAGGCTCTATTGGTTGGGTTAGCATCAGTGATGGTATCACTATCAACCTCTCACAGAACAGAGAAGCAAGAACTGCTTCCAGTACACCAGTTGATAAATTGGTCAATTGCTGGTATATTCTTGGACTTGTACATTAACACTTAAGTTTTACTCATACTACACAGAATAAATCTCTTGATGATCTTATTTCTACATTTTCTTTCATAGTTTTAATCCTTATAGATTTGGCATTCTTCTCATGACTTACCTTTATCTATAAGAACCAACTTTATGGTATGTATTTTTCATGACTTCTTTACCAGTCAATGCTTTGTTACCATTGATCATACACACACCCATGCTATTTTGAAAAGTCATATGAACAGATACAACATAATAGGCGTAGATTGCAATCTTGGAGAGAACAATAAAGTTTTGTCATATGCTTAAAAGGGAAATGAGAAGTTTGTTATGCATGGTCCACATATCTCTTAATTGTCTGCTTGGAGAACATTGTATCTGACATATATTCTGTATTTGCTGATAACGGCCCATGGAAGAATTGTTAGCCTTGCATAACACAATCTTTTTTCTCATTTGGAGCAGCTCTTTGTTGATTTGTCTACTGAGTGTTTTACCTTAATCCCCAACTAGTTCAGGATTGAGGCTTTTTGGATTTGAATTTAGTAGCTTGTATTAATCAATGTTGTGATTGCCACTTGCTTCCGTGTCTGTCAATATTAACTTTATGTAATCGTTTTGTGATAGGTTTCTCAATGGTTCTGCCATTATTTTCGGAAAATGGACTTTTGTCACGACTAACTTCTATATTTCTTGGTTTTGCACCCTCGTTCCTTCTTCTATCTATCGGGTATAGAAGATGTTCTAGCTACTTGTCATAGTGCTTTTCTTCTCCTTTGTTGGATATAGTGCTAATTAAATGTTCTGTGGTAATGAATTTTTTATTTTGTCTCCTTTTCACGGAACCTGTGCAGATATGAAGCTGTCTTCTATAGTGCTCTTGCTCTTGTACTCATGTCATGGATACTGTTTGAAAATGCTCTTCTGCACTCAAGTAAAGGGGAAAAATTATCGCCTTACTCAGGAAATATGAAGGATCATGCTATTCTTGAAAATGACAATAGATATTTGCAGCTGTCTGATGTGAGAATTCCATTAATTTTTGTAAGTTTTTTTTTCCAAGTTTTATTCATTTTTCTTTCTCGTTTTTTTTGTTTCATGAACAACTTTTGCCATGCATGTTTCTTGTAGGGTACCATGGCGTAGGTATTAGATTTAGATGGTTAAAATTAAGTTAACTTTGGTTTTCTCTCTTTGTGTTTTTCTTGTTCAGTGGCTAATATAGTCCTCACTCTTCCATGAAAGTTGACTAAAGTAAAATTCTTAAGTGTTCACTGTAATTTGTGCAAGCTGATAATAGCTTTGAAATTACTATATGAATGCATTCTTAAATTTGCATGGCTCTCATGTCTTCTGCTTTTCAGTTGGTTTTATTTAATGTGGCATTCTTTGGAACTGGGAATTTTGCAAGTATTGCAAGTTTTGAGATTTCATCAGTCTATCGGTTCATCACTGTCTTCAGTGTAAGTAGAGGTTGATTACAAAGATACATTTTGGCTTCCTTTTTGAACCTTTAATTGAGCTGATTTGATGTACTTTCAATTACAGCCATTTCTGATGGCAGCCCTGCTTATCTTCAAGTTATTCATACCATTCCTGCTTGTTGTGTAAGTAGAGTTACAACTTCCTTATTTGCTGGATAATATGAGAAATGACCTAGCTGATATGGTGTTTTGTTGACTGGAAAGAATGAGTTGCTTGAAGATGCAGCAGTTATATGCTTCAAAATCTTTAAGAATGCTTAAAATGTTAACGATATTTTGTTGACAAGGCAGCTTATTAATGAGATGGGACATTCTTAACATACTACAACTTCCAATTTTTGCAATTTGCTTATTTATATTGAAGTTAGAGTTTGTAAAATTATCAGTATAGTTAGTATCTTATATTTATGATATCTGCAGTTTTATTAGCTTCTACTGCTAGTCAAGCTGACAAAATTCATGTTGTATTTTTCTACTTTGAACTCAAATGCAGATGTGTGTTCAGTGCTATAACCAAACTACTCCGAGTTCCACGTTTGGGATGCTATTTTCTTGTTATACTACTTTCAGATGTAATGACCATCCACTTCTTCTTCCTGGTATGATCTCTATTTTCATTCCTAATTCATTAAGATTAAATTGCTGCAACCCAGTTTCCAAACTCAAGACTATATATATATATAATTGTTTTCTGTCCTGTGTTTTTCTGATGAAGTCAAATAGAGCTGAGCCAAATTAAAGGGGTCATTTAGATTCTTGCAGGGAACTGAGCTTGTTCTAGAAACTAGAGCATTATATGAACGCAGATGATAACTTTGCTCCCTTACCCAGAAACTCACTTCTGTTCTCATGATAAACAGGTTCGAAACAAAGGAAGCTGGATGGAAATTGGCAATAGCATCAGCCACTTTGGAATAATGAGTGCCCAAGTTGTATTTGTGCTATTACTTTTTGCCCTCACAAACTTGTACACGAAAGACATTCATGTTAGTTCCGCCAGCTCTTCCTCCCGGAAACTAATGTAATCTAACCCAGAAGAAGTTCAAGCAATCAAATCAGTCATCATGGATTAGGAGCAGCTTTATACTTCTATTTTCAATTGTTTGAGCTTATTTTTTATCTATGAAAATCTTTTACCAGTGGGATTTTCCAAATTCTCCCATTTATTGAACAATTGCAGCTGAATTTTGGCATTGTCGTTTGTAAAGACTCTTAGATAATTGGAAGTTGAATTTCTTTTTCCATTGATTCCGGTTCATTTGATTATTTTAGTTCAAGGTTTGGCAAGATTGATGATGATGATGGTGATGACAACTACCTAAAACAGAGAATATTCAATTCCATCAACCCTGTCTAATCAGTAATCCTGACTAATGTGCAGTTATATCAGCTTTAAATGTAAGCAGATTTAAATTCCCGAATCAAAAAATTTAACCAATCAGATACGAGACTGAAATTGAAAAACATGTTAAATTAAGAATGAATCTGAGTTTTTCCAATGATTTACCGGCTATCGGTGGCAATGAAGGTGGCGCAGGATGATGCAAATCCCGGGAAAGTTAAGAGCATTTCTTATATTCCTGTCGGCAGAGCAATTCTTATATTCCTGTCGGCACAAATTGAATTGTAGGAAATAACCACGAAGTTTCGTCTGCAAGACTCCAAAAATATTGGCCCGTTGACTCGCCATGAAATCGTTGCATTTCTTTCTGTGGAAGGAAAGTTTGATTACTTTCATTGTATGCATACACCATTAAAGTAGTTCTTCGTGTAGAAACAGAGCTCAAAATTGCAGAGAAAATGAACGACGTTCCCTTGTAAGCGCTCACATTCTGCTGTTGTTTAAATGTATTCCTTTCTTGATTTGTTAAAATTCCTCACATTTTTTGTTCTTGATTGCAGTTTTAGCAGTGGACTAGAATCGGCAAATTTAGCGGTGAGTTCTGGTCTTCTGCGTCTTTTATGGGCCAAAATTTCAGAGCTTTACAGAGAAATGAATCGAAATGAGGGAATAAGATTCGGAGTTTATAATCAACAACAACCCAACCGTATAATCGTAGCGTTTGTTACTTCACCCAGTTGTACAAAACAGCTTCTTGAAGAAGCAGAATTGATTTCGTCATCGTCTCTTCCTCAGTTTAACTTCCTCTGCACCAGAAGTAATTCTTCTTTCTCCATTCACAAATCTGCTGTGACCCTTTTTGCCTCTGTCCACGATCAGCTTTCTAGCTTCACAACTCAGGTATTTCTGTCTTTTCCTTGGATGTTTTTTTTTTTCCTTTTTCTACCATTTTTGACATTTCCCAGATGGGATTGACGTAATTTATGGGGAATATCATATTGACAGAAAATTAGATATGTTGGCATTTGGCTACTGTTTGATCAGACAGTTTGTTCAAATTTTATTCTACCTAAAAACGTTTTGTAATATCTTATGCCCAAAATTAGACAATACACTTTATCTTAAGCCAACCGGTCTAGAAAGAGGATTATTTTCTGATATTAGTAATGTTGCTTTGTAGACGTGCACAGTAGATGAAGGTTTATGTTTCTATGAAATAGTTCATGATGATGTATCTAATGCAGTTTGGCAATTCGATTCCAACAATTATCACTGGACATTCTCTGGGAGGCTCTGTGGCTTCTCTTTTCACTTTACAGCTACTTGAAAGCATTAATCGACCAGGACCCAAGCTCCCCCTCTGCATTACTTTTGGCTCACCTCTTATTGGAGATAAAAGCTTGCAACAAACTGTATCACAACATTTGACCTGGAATTCTTGCTTTCTCCATGTTGCTTCAAGCCAAGACTTAGTACCAAGATTGTTCATTTCACCCCACAATCCTAATGTCATGGAAATTGATTCCCAAACTTGTGCTTACAAGCCTTTTGGTACATTTCTATTGTGTTCTGAATATGGATGTAGTTGTCTTGAGGACCCCGAAGCAGTTTCCAAATTATTGGCAGCAATGGGCTCAGGTTTACCCGGAAACCAAAATCTTAATGAACAATGGTGCAATGTAGATTATGGGCCGATCGTGGAGCATCTCATGTCTATAGTAGTCCTCAAGGGAATTTCTCATCTTGATGCATCCATCGAGTGCTCACTTCGAGCAGGGCTAGTTTTACAGTTGGAAGCCATTGGAGTAAAGAGAAGACAGGTAAAAATATTTTGTTTCCTTGCACCTCTCAAATTAGTTTGTCACACAAATTACCTTTCTTTCATGCAAAAATTCTTGAGCATAGTTCATAGCTCAAAACCTTCCTCTCACAGCATTTTAGCGTGCTCTTTGAAGTTCTCTAAATGTCTAATTTCTGGGTACATCATTCTTATTGGTGACAGCAAAACAGCGACATCAAACTACTGACTGAAAAGATGGAGAAATGGGAAAGGACTTGTGTTTTGAAAAGGAAGACTGTTTTCGATCCCTTCAAGAAACTGAATGACAAGAAGATATATATGGCATACCTGGAATGGTACAAAAAGGACTCCAAGACTAAAAACAAAGGCTACTATGACAGGTACAAGAACAAGGGATTTTTAAAGGAGGACATGGAAGTTGTCAAGTTTAAGAAATACCTCACTAATTACTGGGAAGCAATGGTTTCCGAAGTACAGAAAATGCCACAGAAAGAAGAAGCATCCTTCAGGACGCGGTGGCTATATGCTGGGACGAATTATAGAAGAATGGTTGAACCACTTGACATTGCTGAGTACTACAAAGACAAAGGTCTAACAGACTACAAAAATCATGGAAGATCTCAGCATTATGTACAGCTGCAGAAATGGCTAGAGGAAGCAGGAAAACCCCCGAGCAGTGTCGAAGCAAAGAAACAAAAAGTTTCTGCTAGCTTAACTGAGGATTCTTGCTTTTGGGCATATGTGGAAGAAGCTTTGATTCAATGCAAGTTGCTGAGAAGTGGTGAAGGGAGAGAATTACCAATAAGGAATCTGATTAAGTTCGAAGAGTACGTAATGGAGCAGATAAAGAATTATGCAGTATCTCCAGAGATTTTCTTGGAGGGAAGCAGCTTTATGCAATGGTGGAAAGAGTATGAAGAAGTAATAGAAACTTCTTATAACTCAAACCTCATTCAATTCATGAAGAGTGGACATTACACCCAGTATGGTTGCGGATCCTTGTGACCACACTGAAATATAGTTATTGTTGGTATATGACTTATGTATCAGATGGAAAACTATCAAAGTGCAGTATGCATTTTAGTCTCAACATGCATAGAATGAAATAAAAAATTGCCTTATCATTCAAGAAAACTCTGCATTGTGTGTCCAATGACAGCTTTACATGTTGTTTTTTCAACTGGGTATGCTTCTTTTGGTGGGATTATTCCTGGGGTAATAGATTAGCAGACTTTCTAGCTGTGTATGTGCTGACAGAATATGAAGAGAATGAGCTGTTTTGAAATTGAAATGGAATTAACCAAAGAAGTCAAAAGTCACCAGCTAACATGTTCTTCATATGGACATGGGACCATTTTGCACATGCACTTAAACCATAGCCTAACACCTAATCTTGTATCCACCAAGTCCACATAATAATTAACCATTTGAAGATCTTTCACCGGCACTTATGCTTCCACAAGATTACACATTTCCAGGAAGGAATATTAACAAATAATTAATTAATTCAACAATCTTCCCCAATTTTAATTGTCTATGAACAATCAATGCAATCATTTCAACAATAATGCATTTTATTCATTTAAATTATATCGTAACAGGAGCATCAGAAGTTGCAGAACATATTCATCAATGCTGAGGCGTGTTTCGTTCTCCTTTTGCAATGTTTAGAAATGGGAAGCATAACATGCTCCTCTCATGTCATGTGAGTAACCAAGCATGCGCCAAAGAACCCGTTTTCTTCAGACCTTTCAGGTGTAATACTTTATTTTATTTATTAATTAATTATTTCAATCAGAATTTGCGTTGCAGGATAACCGTCTGATCATCACTCTACTGGCCCACCTCACCCATCATCCTCTACATTTCCAGTTTGCTCCTACTACACCAATTATTTTATTCTAAAATTTGTGTATCTCCTCCGCGTTCCGAGTTCAATTTATATGGGGTTATTATCATTAATTAACCCTATAATTTTAAAAACTAACAAATTAGTCTACAAATTTGTCGATTCTGTCAAATTAGTTCCTATCGTACGGTTGTACAGGTAAGTTGGATTGCAGGGAATTTGGGACAAAATGTTAAAAGTATGGACTAATTTGTTACTTTTACAAACTATTAGGATGACTTTGATAATTATCTAAGCCGAACGTAGCCTTATTCGATCACACGGAAAGTGGGGCCCTTATTCTTACAGCAGTCTTCCCGTGATTGGTGGGGATAAGAGTCTTCTGCTGCTCGCTGTCTCACACAAAAAGTAGTAAAAATCAGAAAACAAATATGTTTTCCTCGGTTAAACCCTCCACATCTACCCCACTCTCTTCTTGAAAGCGCTTATTTTTAAGCCGAAAAAGCGCTTCTTTAGCTTTTCTGCCAGGTTTCAGCTCGGCAAACACAAGCAGCTTCTCCAAAATGGCAAAAGCAGCAGCACCGCAATCTCTCTGCATTCTCATCTTCTTCTCATTTCTTGCATTTCTCGTAGAATCAAGACTGAGCATCAACTACTACGACAAGTCATGTCCGGGATTCAACAAAATCATGCAAGAAACCATCACCAACAAGCAAATCACCAGCCCCACCACTGCTGCCGCCACCCTCCGTCTCTTCTTCCACGACTGTCTCCTCAACGGCTGTGACTCCTCCATTCTCATCACCTCCACTCCCTTCAATAAAGCCGAACGCGACGCAGACATCAATCTCTCCCTCCCCGGTGACGCATTCGATGTCGTCACTCGTGCCAAGACGGCTCTCGAGCTTGAATGTCCCAACACCGTTTCCTGCTCCGACATTCTGGCCGTTGCAACTCGTGATCTTGTAAAAATGGTTGGCGGTCCGTACTATAATGTTTACTTGGGTAGAAAAGATGGTAGGATCTCGAAAGCTTCGTATGTTGAAGGAAATCTGCCAAAACAGACCATGCCCATGTCCGAAATTATGGAGATCTTTGCACAGAGAAACTTTTCAGTTCAGGAAATGGTGGCTTTGAGCGGCGCTCACACCATTGGTTTCTCTCATTGTAAAGAATTCAGTGGCAATATTTACAATTACAGCAGAACTCCTCCGTATGATTCTCATTACAATCCCAGATTTGCTCAGGCCTTGCAGAAAGCTTGTGCAGATTATCAAAAGAATCCAACTTTGTCTGTGTTTAATGACATTATGTCTCCAAACAAGTTTGATAACTTGTATTTCCAGAATCTGCCTAAAGGGTTAGGGCTTTTGCAATCAGATCATGGATTGTTTAATGATGCAAGAACAAGACCTTTTGTTGAGCTGTATGCAAAAGATCAAAATCAGTTCTTTAAGGCATTTGCCAGAGCCATGGAAAAGCTTAGTCTTTATGGGATCAAGACCGGAAGAAGAGGAGAAATTAGAAGCAGGTGTGATGCTTTTAACTGAGAAGAAAAAAAGTATATGAGTTGTTTCCCATTGTTGTGATTGTGGTAAATTAAGCTGGCATCGAGTAATAGAAGATGATTTTGAGTTTAAATTCTTTCTTTTTTTGGGGGATTTGAGGATCTACTATTATATATACTTGTTTGTACCTATTATCATATCAAGGATAACTATACATGCTTATTTGTTCTGATGTTCCGTGTTCCATCTTTCTGTTGTTTTTGTTAATGGTTCATCTGGGTTTATAGCTATTCCTTTTGCTCGGAAATTATCTGCTTGAAGCCTTCTATGAATCTGGGCCTCGTTTTTTATTGTCTTGGTATTTGTGCTGGTTCAGTGGGAGTAATTACAGATTTGTTTTAGGAGATTGTGTTTGTGGAAACAATGACGTGCTTTTTGTTTAATTTTCAGGTGATTTTTGTCTCTTCTTTGTGTCCATACAAATATATATTGAAATTGAATAGCTTAATCTATATTTGTCCTATCAATAACTCCAGAAAAGTCTTCATTCATATGTGGGTTTGGTTATTTTGAAATTGGGATTTTAGATGGAAATTGTATATAAAAAGTACAATGATTGATAATGGTTGTTCTGTCAAAAATGTCTTGATCATCACTGTAATATTCAAAGATGCCGATACGAAGCTTTAAATTTGAAATCAATACCTGTCTCGTTAAACACAGAACCTGTATCAATTACCTTCTAATAACAGCTTGAATAGTAGCCAAGCCCATTCCAAATTTTCCTTGCATGTGGCTGTTGAATGATTGAATGGAGGTTAAAGACAGTGACTACGCAGAGCAGTATATATTGGTTGTGCTTCTTGAAACGGAGTTATTATTCAGGACTTGTGTTGGCAAAAAGATCTAGAACTTGTTTCGTTATCAATGCATACACTCCTTGTCAAGCACAACTCATCTCTGCTGTCATATAATCTTGCTCTGAAATCATCAATGTCTCATTTAATTTCGCCGACCTTATTGTCAGACCAAGCAATACCCGGGATTGAATTTTCTGTGGCATTGTGGGTTTGGGTTTGTATGCATTTTGATTCTGTTCACTTTTAAAGTGTAAGCTTCTTCCCTGCAAGATTCTTACACCTAATAGCTGAAAATTTTCTGGGCTGGTTCTCCTCTGTCAAAGGAAAAAGTGTTGGCTTGACAAATGTCTGTTTATATTATTCTCCTTGAAACAAAGAGAGCTGGGCTGCGCAACTGGATATTTCCCCATCACTCTTTTGAACTGTATTTGGGTCTAATGGATTTGAAAGAACAAAAGTGCTTTCGAGCCCAAATCACTTCCTCCCTGACGATTCGACTCAATGCATTTCATCCCATAAAAGCAGTACAAAAGTGCTCGAATTCTATAATGACAATTGACAACCAAGATCCACACAAGCAATACAATAGTTGCAGTTACAGATGGACAAATAACAAGATGGAATAAAACTTTCAAAATCACTTTTTTAAAAGCACTTCGTTTGCCCCTCTCATTATGTACCACTTTTTTAAGCAAAAGAAACAATACAAAGACACCAAGAATTGAATCACAAAAATGTCAAAAGAAAACCCATTTCCCACTTTCTCACTTATTCTTTTCCTCTCTTTTAATATCAGAATTTAAAAAATAAAAATAAAAAGGAAAAATAGAAAAATCCTCCGATAATTACAACCCATCAAAAAAAAAAATCAAAGCAAAAAAAAAACTTCAGAAGAACTGTACTCAAAACTCGGACGAGTTAATCATGGAATCGCCCCTTCCACAGCTGAGTCGAAACTTACTTCGACTCGTTAACCCTGAGTCAAGCAATGCCTCCCAATCTACATACTCCTCCTCTTCCTCTGCCTTTCCTTTCATCATCTCCAACATTCGCCTCGCCTTCTCCTTCGCGTGTTCACTTCCCAGTCTCTCCACCTTCCTCATCACGCCCACGGCACCGGCCGCCGTCGCCAGCCCTTTAAATCTTAGGCCTCCGTGACTCAGTCCAAACAAAACGGACACACAACTCTCCTGAGTTGACTGACTCAACTCACTCCCGTTTCTCAACACGTCCACCAAACACTCCACCCCACCCGAATCCAACACCGCGACCCGCCCCTCTGAACAAGAAGCTAAATTACCCAATATTAATAGTATCCGACTCAGCATGTGACCCGACTTGATCATACCCAATAAAACCTGAACCGACCCGAGTTTGACTAACTTTGTTCTGTTACTTTTTACGAGTGCGAGGTGGTACAGAGCTAAGGCCGAGTCATGCCGAGTCCGCTCGCTTTGTGATCGGAGCAAATGCAGAAGCGGCGGCAGTGCACCCAGTACGCCGATGGCGGTTTTGTTGTTATCGTCCAGAGCTAAGCTGAAGATTGCGCCGGAAGCGTGCTCCTGGGCTTCGGCGGATCCTCCCTTCAACACGTCAACTAACGGCGGAACGATTCCTGATCGAACGATCTTCACTTTGTTCGTCTTCTCCAACGACAAGTTTACTAACGCTGCGACAGAGTTAACTTGAACGTTAGTGTATTTTGAAATGATCAGAGATCGTAGGGCTGAGAGCAAACGTGTTGTGCAAAGAGTGATTCTAATTTCTTCTCTTGTTCTCGTGATTTTTCTGAGTGAAATCAGAGCTTCTTCGATTTCATGCACTTGTGGGCTCTTCAGTTTTGCGACGAACTCTTCTTCTTCGTTTGAGTTATTAGGGTTTAACGTTGTTTCTAGCTCTGCAGAAGACGAAGAAGAGTAGCAACTTGGCCGAGTTGTGAGTTGCAGAGGCGGAGTTGACATTGTTCCGATAGATTCGATTGAGCTCGAGTAGAAGTGAGTGGGTCGTCGAGTTAACTCAGTGACAGCGTGATTAAATTTCACTGAAGGGTTTTCTTTAACACCCTGTATTAACTCTTTCTCCGAAACTTTATCCTTCTTCTTCTCCGACGCCATTAGTGTACGGACAAGCTTCTCTGCGGATAAATTATCGAGAGGTTTCGGCGGGTTTACAGAATGTTTCCCACACCAATTGACAATGGTGGATTTAAGTGCGAGATTAGGGATGACAGTGGTGAAATCCGGCGTTGTTCCGTCGGCGAGAGTTGGAGTGAAGTCTAGCGTTTTGCAGACGTGAACACATGCTCGCTCGAAGGTGTGACCAGAGGAAACGATAACCGGGTCAGCCATTAAAGACCCTGAAATCGGACACAGAAACTCTTTCGGAGTTTGTCTCCCTTCCTGCTTCTGGCGCTGTTTTTTCCCAATTGAAGAAGATGACCGGTAGAAAGAGATCTTCCATTTCTGCTTGGGACTGCTCGTCTCTGCTGCATTTGTAGTTACAGCTTTCGAATCTCCGTCGATCATCAACTTCATCAACGCTCCTTGAATCTCCATAATCTATCTGCGTTTCTCAAAATAATAACCCTTCTTCAACTTTATTTTCATACGTACTCAATCAAAAACCTCCAAAAAAAAAAACGCATGCCGTTGAAGCAACTCCATGAATTCCGGCGGAAAGAATCAAATATTTGGTGCTGTGACTAGACGGGATTTCATGAACAAAGATCACGGAAGTTTCTGAAACATAAGGATGAACAGATAACTATTCAAGACCAGGTCCATGATAGAGTTATTAGTTAGGGCAGGCAAAACAACACATAGAATTACAGATGGAGAGAGAATAAAGTACTTAGTTGATCTATATACGTTGCGAGACTCTGGATTCTCTGGTTGGATTTTGATTCGTTTGTTATATAATAATTATCCCCCTGAGGTAATGCAGATTGAGAGACTGTTCTCCACGCAACAGAAAGCTCTTATTGATGCTACTTTTTCTGGGTGCTAGCTATATTGCATGAAAGGGAAAATTATACTTTAGGCCTCACTTGTTTGCAAAATGTCACTTTAGTTCAATTTGTTATATGTATTACAAATATTTCTAATATATTCAGATTCTTGTTACTTTAATTCCTAGTGTTTTGGTCAATATCACTTCAATTCTTGTACCCAACTACGTATATTTGTCAAGACCATTGATAGATACTCCAATTGTCTGGGCACTCAATACTGAAATGATAGTAAAATTTATTGTTTAGGATTAACTGCCAGATGAAATGTTGTGTTTTACTGTGCATTAGCACGAAATGATAAATTTAATTATTGTTTGGGTATTGAAAATGTGGGGAATTAAAAAAATATTACTTTTTAATTTGTCAAATTTAAATAATAAAAATTAGTAATAATTTTCTTATCTCATTAAAAATAATTGTTTAAAATTATCTATAATTATTTATGTTTAAAAATATTGAAGGAATGAGATAAATAATTAATATTATTAGAAGAATTTTTTTTTTGAATGATAAGTACTATAACATATATTTTTATGACGAGTAGAACAAAATATTTTACACTCTAATGATAGTTTTAAAGAAAAATATCATATTCGATTTTAATTTGTATATTAAGAGAATAAAATAATATTATATTTTAGTAACTAAATAGAATTCAAATTATTATGTGTTTAATTGACTTATTATGAGTTTTAAAAAAAATAAATTTATTTATCGATCGTCGCTCTAATATTAGATAGGATTTGTATGATTTTAGTGATTAAAGTGATAAATACATGAAAAGTAAGGAAATTTTGTGTAAAGACTAAAAGCAACATCTTGTTTTTTCAAAAAAAATAGGGACTAAAATGCAAATTCCCCTTTGATGAAAAATGCCAAGAAGAAACCGCGTGAATCAAATGGGTTGGTGGAGAGGAGTGGAGCAAGCAACCCAAAAGGAAAGAATCAAAGAATGTACCATGGGGAAATGAAAACGAAACTCAATTATGAATGCGAGTGGGACATCTAGAGACAAGTCACTTTGTAATTTTCAACGGGTGAAATCTCAGTGAAAATGCAGTTTTTGTTTGGTTATTCTTCCGTGACACAACAGCAAATTAGTTTCCTTGCTTAATATCGGCATTGACATAATGGCAATTGGCATTGCCATTGATGTAAATCAGAAAAGCAACTTTATTTCTTTTAGAGTTGGCTGTGTTTGCAGACAATCCCTCGTGCTGCAGCCTTACTTTTGTTTTAATCCCATATTAATTCCAAAAGTTAAAAGCAAAAGTGGGACTGTCTTCTTTCACAATTCTAGTTATTTTAATTTGCATGGATCAAGGTAGAAGACAACTCAGTCATCAAGAACTCCACTATACAAACATACCATGCATACATCATTGCAATATAAATATATCAAATAATAACATCCGGGTCCTTGAATTTTTATATTTGTACAAAATTAGGCATAACTTATCTATATATGACAAATAGATCCCTGATTAAGTTGCAACGATTATGGAACCACCCTTTAGCGTTAAACTACAAAGGTGTGGAACTTGTTTATCATAGAGAGACAAATTATGTTCTTATTTGTGAAAATATATAAACATTGAGATCAGAATGTAATTAGCCCAATACACATATATGCTTAATGGCTAAGTTTTGTGGGGAGGGTGATAATATTAGAAATAGTGATGTTGACTTTACCGAGTGTTCTAGGCTGGATTGGAGGATATCTATCTCTCCCTCCCTTTGTTTTTTCTTTACAAGAGTGATTGATTCCTTCCCCTTTTTGTATTTTCAACAAAGGAATAAGGACCCACCCCCCATTCCCTTCTCAAAACGCTCCACTTTATTTCATTATCATTATTTTCATTTAAATTTTGAGTAAATTATTAAAATGATACAAAATTTTATACATCATATTAATATAAACATGATGTAATTATATAATATTTTATTAATAATATTATTAAAGAGTGTGTATAAATCACAATAATATTGTATATTTTATAAATCTCTTAATTTTTATAATAATAATTATACGTATATAAATTTATTTATATATACAACATAAATATATAATATTTTATTAATAATAATTAAGCCAAGTGTAATCTTAATGTTTAAGAATTTAGTCTTAAGAGAAGTCAAAATTGATCATGATGTAAATGGGCTAGTTTTGATGTTGGAAATCGTTTAATTATCATTTTAAGCATTAAGATTTTGACTATGCCATAAGACTTTTTACACTATTATTAATTAATCATGCATTAAACTTTATTCTTAGCTTCAAGTAGCTCTTTAATTTTAGTGGGCCTTGCTTCAAACTTTATAACCATATTTACTTTTTTTTTAAAAAAAAAATCTACAATTTTTTAGAATTTCTAAGGGTTTGTTGGATTAAAAAAAATTAATTTATTCATTAATTTAATTTTATCAGGATATAAAGGGAACGAATTTTTGTAAGATGACGTGTCACCAGTTTATTGGACAAAGTAAGAAATCGTCCAGTCAAATAAAAGACAGCCGACGTCTTGATCTGAACTCGGCCTAGAATCTTCTCCTGTCCGAAACCGACACGGATGTTAAAAGCGTTCCCAGGTCTGGTTTGGCTTACGCTCCAAGCCAACACCAAATCCTTTATATAAATGAATAAACAACGTAACTTCCTGCAAAATTCAACAAAATTTCATCCAACGCAAGAACAAGAAGAAGAAGAAGACATGGGAGGAGGAACCGAAGCTTTCCCAGATTTGGGTAGACACTGCCAGCAGGAAGAATGCAATCAGCTCGATTTTCTTCCTTTCAAATGCGACGGTTGTCAGAGGGTAAAGATAAATTTTTTGGTGATATGAGCATGGTTTGGTGAATTGAATTTGATGTGGGTATTTAATATTTTTATCAATTATGCAGGTGTTTTGTTTGGAGCATAGATCATTCAAGTCACATGAATGTCCGAATTCAGACCAGAACAGCAGGAAAGTGATTGTTTGTGAGATATGTTCGGTTTCCATTGAGACGACCGGAGAGTTTGGAGACCGCGAGAAGATGATATTGGAAAAGCACAAGAAATCTGGAGATTGTGATCCCAGAAAGCAAAAGAAAGATACATGTCCAGTTAAACGTTGCAGGGAGAAATTGACATTCTCCAACACGGCAACGTGCAAGACTTGCCGTTTGAGGGTTTGTTTGAAGCACAGGTTTCCGGCAGATCATTCCTGCAAGAGAGATTCAACGCTGGGAAAGAATGCTGCTGTTGTGGGTAATGAAAGACAGAATGACAAGTTTTTGGTTGCTTTGGCAACAAGAAATGGGAAAGAATGTGCCACAAATGCTCGGAGCTCGGCAGCGTCTACTTCCAGTACTCCATCTGTCAAAGCCTATTGAAACCAGAAAACAATGCAGCATTTAGTATTTGTTTCTGTTAAAAAAAGACATGGTTTATATGTAACTCTGCTCATCTTCACCTGTGATTTGTGATTTCTTAATACAAACTCGCACAACATTTTTTATGCTTATTCTCTTTTTTCATGTGAAAGATGGGCAATTTAACATTCAAGAATCATGCACAAAATCGGAATTATCAATGACAAATGTGCTAGAATGGTAACATATATATTTCACTAATTTATTTGTCGTAATTCCACATCAACAAAGCAGACAATATCTTTTTAAGTACACTCTTGTAAGAAATAGTGATTTTTGAAGGTGAGACAACTCAATTCCCAGAGATTACACCAGTTAGTTTCCCATACTATTGAATCCTTAACATAAACATAACAAATTACGTAAATACAAACATAAGGAATGCTTTTTAAGACAGCCATTTACGGTTATGGCAGTTGTCATCTTGGACAGGGCTGAACCGCAAGCAGAATCTTCTTCCTTGGTCCCTGAATGAAAGAAGAATGCAATTATTGCTTAGCAAGCCGGCTGTCATAAAGTAAATAGCTTTATACAAACTCTTTGTAGCAAATGAAAAATGAATGAAAGATGATGAGACTGAATAAGACACTACCATTGGTATTCCCAGTTCTTTAAGGTCAATATCACTCATCTGCTTCAATGCAGTCATGTCCACCTGCAAATCAGATATGTATCAAAGTTTTTTAAGAGACTAAAGTTAACCATTAAATTTATGGATGTTACAAAATGTGTAAATAACTCGCCGTTCAATTCATGGATTGACAAATAAAAATGCAACTATGGATTTTGTTCAATAATATTTGCCATGTTGTGCCTCCTCGTAATGATGGATTAATGAAAATTTTCTATCTCATCGTTGTGCTTTTAAATTTATTTTGATATATCAATTGAAAAAAAAAAGTTATCAAGGCTTATTCCTGTCCTATCTTTGAGAAGAATCAAAAACCTATCAGAATGCTACAGAAAGGCTATCAATTCATTGTTGTCTAAAATGCAACCTAACACAGCTTAATATAATATAATACATTGTCAAGGTCCCACTCTGTGATCCTACCGTCGCTGCTGCATATTCAACTTTCCAGATTTTTTTCCCCTTTTTCAACAGAGAATGCATAAGTATTATTAACAAGGTATCATTTGGTCTCTCAAGAGTATTTAATAATTTCCCATTGATGTATGATTAAGTGATGTTTCCTCATCAAACCTACGAAAGCTCATCTCTTGCATCAAGCGAAAATTGGAAAAGTTGATAGATGGAGGTTACTTACTTCTTCAGCCTGAAAAGTAATTGCATATTTCCCCAAACCAAGAGATTGCAATAAGCTAGCGACACTGAGAGGTTCCACAACCTGCAGAGACAGCCCAAAAACACATAATAAGAACACTATATAAATGCTGAACCTATATGCAGCGGAACACAGAATTAGTAAAGGTTCCCATATATCAGCTCCGCCAAAATAAGCTGATTTGGTTTGGACCTGAGCAAAGATAATACCATATGAGAACTTTTCAGCAAGATTCCATCAGTTGGCGGAAATGCCCTGGAAGTTTCAGACACGGCTTTCACAGTCATAAATCCTCTCTGCCTGTAAGCATCGACAGCCTCTTTGCTCAAAAACGGCCCAGTACTTGAGACAGCATCTACCCTTGCTGCTGGTACTTGTCGCGGATCATTGAAACTTCTCAGTGAGAGCTCCCTAGAATCAGTCCAAACTCTATCTGGAGATTTAATCCTCAATCCTTTCATAGTCTGAGGAGAGTAATATTTCCTCAATGAGTCCTCTTGAGACATACCACCCAAACTTTCTTTGGAAGGACACTGCCTCGAAAGGCTATGTCCATTTGGTTGAGGAGGCTCTCGCCGTAGCATATTTGCACTGGCTGGAGGCTGAATGGGTTTTGAGAGCTTTTCGCGTAGGATCCTCTTCCTCTGTGCTTCAGCGTGCCTTTTCTGCATTAGTTTTAATCGGAGATCTTTTCGAGCAATCCCAGAATCTTCACTCATCTCAAAGCCCACAAGTGATGACAAATAAAATTAACAATAAAAAGGAAAAATACCAACCTGGATGACAACATACAAGACTATTATAGCATAATTGATATAAGTCATTACCATCAGATCCATTGTCACCACGCCTCCATTTACTACCATCTACTCGTTGCCTGAAAAATGACATTCAGCTTATTAACCTAAGCTCAAACACAGTTTGACATAAATAAACAACAACAAATAACAGTTTCTCATAACACACAGAACCAAAAAGTATGGCCATCCCAGCTGAAACCTCTTTATTTGATTGCAAAGATAGTACAATATATGTGCATATTGTAAAATATAATTTTTTAATTGACAAAATTTCCATTTCTTCTACTTTTTTTTCCCATTTTTTTGTAATGAAGATCAATGATATGATCAAAACATCCAAAGTTCATAGCACAACAATTAAGGCACACAATATAAAACATTTACATATCGGTAAAAGCATACCCAGAAAAGAAAATTAGAAGGAAAACAAGAAAAACCAAATAAACCACAAATAAAAAAAAAAAAAAAAACCGTTTGTTTGCCGACAGAAAGCCATCAGAACCTGTAAATCGTTTGCTTCCACCTCCTCTCTTTACCACCTGAAAACACCCAAAATAAAAAGTGCAACTCACACAAGAGAACTTAAATGTCGATTTCAATTCCGGATTTTACCCAGAAAATAAATGGTAAATGGTACCTGGCCTGTGCGGCCGAGGGTGATGGTGACGCGGGGCTCAGACATTTGAGCGATCAGGCGTTAAGAAGAGCTAACAGTGTTCTCGCATCATGGAAAAAAAACGAATAGTCTTAAACTCGTACAATTACAAAGCAAAGGCAAAATAACTTTTTTATATCACATTGCTCAGAGACAAGAGAAGACAGGGAGAGGTAAAGATTATAATATGGCATTGTGTATGAAGAAAGCTTGTCACTACCCTCTTGTGGGCCGAATCCTTCAAGTCCGGCCCATTGTTGATCAATGATTGACGATCGGGAAGATTGTAAAATGAAATATCAAGTTTTTTATTAACCAAATTCCGAATCCGGATGGTAAAAACTTGAGAACGGACATGATAATGGTATCTCAGAGCTTTAACTTAGTATTAATTATGAATAAAGATCGAAAAGTTGCCGTTTAAGCTGACAAGTTAACAATATTCCATGTGAGATCAACAATCAAGCAAGAATATGTGCTGCTGCTGCTGCAACTACCCCACATTTCTTCTCTCTTGCACGAGATTTGTGGTTGTCATGTAACAAGAGAAAGCCAATGGAGCGCAACATTTCATCAGAACGCGAGTATGGCCAACACATAGCTCTATGAACTTGATGATGGCTAGTCAAATGAGCTTAAATAATTGAGCAAGGAAAAAGAGGGAAAAATAGGGAGATGATTCTGTATTAACATACCAATATACACACAAATGTAAGCGTTGGTTGTTTTCTCTTTCTTTTCTGGCCAAATACAAGAGATTATTGTTTATAGAAAGAAACTCAGATACACTAGGCTCAATATATACAATGGCGATGAATTCATCCATGAAGACAGTCTTCGTAGGAATTCTCTTCTCTTCTTTTGGCCAAACATTTAGAGATTACTGTCAACTTTGATATACTAGTCACACCCGTTACATATTTGCTGTTGATGTCTTGATTTCGTCCAAGGAGATTGCCTGCATAGGACAAAAATTCTGTTGCATTAGAGATTACTGTTTAAGCATTCAGTTGATGCTTGATGTTCATTCGGTGATATGGCTTATGATATCGGTTAATACCATTACCTGATCCTGGCCGGCAAAATCATTATCCGGAGTAAGAAAGAGCATGCAGTGGCATTCCTTCCTGCCAATACCAACACACAATAAATGTCAGATCAAGCTGATATGATTATTTACAATCGGTTTCTTTTCTTATGCATGCGCCATTATGTCTTTAGAATTCTTCATACTACTTTTTTTCCTTATTCCTATGGCACTCTCTCTCAAAAGAACTACGCTTTCTCTTAGCAAAAGAAGGCTACAAAATCTTGTTTTCCTAGAATCTTGAAATTTTTCTTATCATTTACCTCGCTGAACTAATAAAATAGCTTCAAGAATGAAGATACTTTCACTTCATGCTCATATATATTTTTTTCACTAATCGGCTCTTTAACGAAGATATCAAGTGCAACAGAATCATTCACCTTGACATTGGGTTAATCTTCAGATGTTCTCATAAAGTAGTCATTCATATTTGTCAATGCAAACAATCAAGTAACCATCAAATCTGCTATGTGAAGCAACCAGAAGAAATCTCAAATGACTTTGCAGTTCATAATCTTGGAAAACATTTTTGGGGAAGCTCATTATACTGGCAATTGGATGATAATGCCTTTTTTGGACAGTTAGTAACATATTTTTCTTGATTTGCTAATAGTATATTGGCAAGTTGGCAACAAGAATAAATTACCTCTGAACAAGAAGGGCTAGAAATCTTTACTTGCAACAGTATTTACCGGACATTGATTAGTATAGCAACGACAAAGTTTTTTAGTTTCTAGCTTTCTATATAGTAAGCAAAATGCAGCATACATGTATTTCTACCAAATGAATAACGTATAACCTAAATAAAAGATATTGCTAAATAATTCAAACAACCAACCCAGTAAAAGAAAGGATTACAAATGCAAACAGGAAAAAGAAAAAGTGACAAAAGGAACTGACGAGCCAATTTACCAAAATTGTATTTTTGCTGGCAACAATATGTTGCATAAAAGCTCATAGTTGTAAAGATATTATACCTTTCTCTCATAGGAACACATGGACAGTTCCAAAAGCCTTGCTGGGCTTCCGCAGGTTTGTCATCATAATGCCTGTAAAATAATGGGTCCAAACTTGAAAAATTACAACGAGATTTAAATATAAACTTAAATTATATTCCATTCATGGACATATATTCTGTAATAATATCCAAAAAATGTGCATATCTTCAGACAAAAGCACGATCTGGGGGCGGTGGAGGTAACACTAACCTACATGGACAAAGAGGTGCACCCAATGAATCTTTGTGATCAGCCAATCCCTGTTCAAATTTTTCTGACATCAGATTTTCTCTTATAGTAATGAAAGACATGGTAAGTAACAAGTCTTCAGGAAAGAAATAACTAAAGAAACTAATATCTAAAGACAGGTTTCATAAGGTAAATGTACACAACTCGAGATGATGAATTCAAATAAGGCACGGCTGATTCATAGAAATAATAGAGAAGCATATATGAATAGGAAACAAATAGCATTTCATATACCAACATAAAGCTATCCAAACCAGCTAATGCACAAAGTCCTTCAATCTTAGCAAGTTTCTTCATATACAATAATTTACAAGACCCTTCAGCAAAAATTTACTGTCACTCATAAGCAGACAGAACACTGTTGCACAGACGGGCAGAAAATCAACCCCAAGAAAACAATACAGAGCTTTTACAAGCATTTAAATACAACAAAAGGTCAAAACTGTAGGAAAACAAAGTTAATAACCAAATACAAGAAAACAAATGCAACTAAAATCACCAAGCAATAAAAATCTCCAAACCCAACTGCCAAACATAGTAAAATTTCTAACTTTTAGCAACAAAATAAACAAAACTAAACCATAAGCCTCTTTGCTTCAATTCATAGTATGTCTCATACCTAAATTTTGAACTAAACATCAGACACTAAAACAAATCCCATATCCACAAGCTAATTTTCTTTCAAGAACCTATCCAAATAATTCCAGGAAAACATACACATTCGCATGATCAAAAAAAAAAAAAAAAACCTTCAACCAATTCATATATTTCCCAAAATCTAAAATAAAAAAAAGAAAGTACCTTAATAACAACAGACGTGACACTTTTGTCGACACAAAAAAAGGTGCCAGATTTTCTGGCATACTGCTCCGAGAATTTCCTCATTATCTCAACTGACTTGTCCGACGGCTCAACTAAAACCACACAACATTAACATTAGCATTAAAAAAAAAAAAACAAATTAAAAATTTAAACTCTCGGTTAAAGTTTTTACCTTTAGCTCGAATTTGAGTTGCAGGGCGGTGATTACGGGTAGTTATGGCTGTGGGTCTAGTCGAGCAGATGAGAAGCGAAATGTGGGAACCGTAGAAAGAAGAAGCTTGAAGAGTCATGTTTGCTTGCGTTCTTGCACTGAAGCTAAGCAGAAAACCAGTGTCTGTTACATATGATTGTATTGGGTGTGGAAGTGTTTTTGTTTCGATTAAATCTTTGGATTTTGGTTTGTTTTTAATGGCACACGTGAGTAACTGTCTGCCACACATCGGCAAATATCAGGGGAAAGGAAGGAAATTACAGAATCCACTCGGTTCTTCTTTCAGGGCTGACTCTGTTTAGGCCCTTTCAGGCCTATATATAAATATCCATCAGAGGCCCATGAAAATCAAGTTTGAAGATACACGAAATTGAGCCTGCCTTTAAATTGTAGAATGGAAGCAGTGGAATTTACATAATAATGCAAAAATGATTAGTCCCACTGAAAATCGGTGCACTTTTATAAGTTGGCTTTCTTTATTTAAGCATATATTAATATATGTATAATTAATAATAAATAATTAATATTATATTTTAATTTTTTTAATTTATATTATAAAATATAAATTTAATTTATAAATTTTATTAATATATAATCTAAATAATTACTTATTAATTGTATCACGTATTTATATTGATTAAAAAGTTAAAGATAAAAAAGATAAGAGGAGAATAATAATGATTTTATATGTAATTATGCATGTAATGAATGTATTAGCCATTCATACAACTAATAAATGCAAACTTTTCTTCTTTCTCTTTTCTCCTATTTCATGCACACAAATAGTGTTCTTGAAGATTGTAAGTGTGTTTGAATTAATATCTTTGAATAATATTATTACAACTATAAAGATTTGATAAAGTAACAAGTAAAGTTTAAAATATCTGTCACAAAAAATTATAACAGGAAAGATTATTTATCATAAGATAGTCATAATGTTTTAGATCATTGATTTTGTGTTCTATGTTAGTAAAGCTAATAGCCGTTCTAATTATTACCCCATAATATTGAAGAGTGAAAAAGGTGATCAAAGGATATGTCATTTTGTCAAAGATGGGAGACATTTTTGACGAAGTTGTGTTAAGATCACAAACAAACATAGTCTCATCTCATTGATTATACACGTTCCAAGGCCCCACCGAACCCTAAAAAGCAAGTAGATAACCCACGAGGAAATCCCCGAGATCATCTCTAAAAAGATGCGAAGACAGAAAGTTCAGCAGTAATTGCCAAGAGAGGGAGGTCTAATCAAGTTTGTTTTGTCGCTAATCACAAAAAGTCGACGGCGCCAAAGGAGTAGTTCATTACAACTTTTAATTGCTAATGAAACTTTAATGAGAGATTAAAGACAAAACCAATAGTAATTGGCGTCAAAGTTACGAAATTGTAATCCTTGTCTTGATTAGATGAAGGAGATACGGGAAGAAGAAGAAGAAGTGCATGCAAATCCAATAGAAGAAAAGCATGATAGTACAACCATTGCTCTTATTCATAGTTATCTCCTTTCAACTCGAGGACTATTGCATGCTGTATGTAGTCCAGCAAATAATCATTCATTCATGTCATTCAAGAGATGTGTACGATCGACTCATAACACTAACATATTATTACAAATATATTGAAGCAAGTCTTAAGTCTCAAAAGCAGAAAGCCAGAAACTTACAAAACCTAATTCAATATCTGCTACCTTCACCTCTGAGTCGGGACAACACAAATGCGGTAGATCTACTCAACATACAACAACTCGATCAATACCTTAACGAGGGCACAACGAAAAACCGGAAACAAAATTAGAAGCAAGACAGAGATAACAAAAGGAAAAAATAAAGGACCTAAATCGAAGCAATATAAATTTGCTTAATCTAGCAGCAAATCAATCGGACCAAGATGCTTGATTCCCCAAAAGCCGAAGACTTCAAACAGAAGCCACAAAAGCTAGCTAGAGGTAGCTATAGCTCAAAGGTGAGTGGCAGAACAAAGAGATAACCTTAATTTTGTTTCTGATCTTCTTCTTCTTTCTTTTTGCATTCTCTTTTTGTGTTGATAATAATGAAGCTTTGAGTTTTATGGGTGTGGTGTGTGGGAGTAATGATGATGATTGAGAAGGAAAATGGGAAGAAGACATGATGATTGATGCCTGTTGGCGGTCTGGCGTTGAAAGAAAAAGAGAGAAAGAAATCTTCATTCTAGGGTTTCTGTGCCTCTCTGTCTTTCTCTCCTCTGACAGGAGAGAGACTACGATTACACCCCAGACTCAGAGGAGAGAAAGAGAGACAGAGGAGAGACTATGATTACACCCAAGACTCTTCAAAAGCTGTACGCATATATATATATATATATATATAGTTGTAGATAGCTTTAGAAGGAGACATGGTGAGATCAACACTTTTGTTTATGAATAATTTAGGGTGAAACAGTGGTTTGGTTTTATTATTTAATAACTTGTGTAAACAATAATGAAAACTTGTACCATACCAAGGAATGTAACTTGTGTAAAACCCAGAGCAAACGATGCATCCGTGATTCATGTTTCATTACAAGACAAGCTAGCACTACAGTAAAACAACACGCGAAAATGATCTCTTTTGAACAGAAATCAAACAAGAAAACCATTTTTTTTCTGAATATTCAACCGAGATTAAGGTTTTCTAGAACCTACACATTTCATAGTTTGATTGGGAGAATCATGAAGTATTCAAACACTAATATTAGTTATTACTGTAAGAAATCGTGCGAAAGTTTTCATAAGAAGGAAGAAACATAATTTTCACAAGTGCACAGTCCAAACCCAGCAGCCTGCTAAGTATAGTCAATCACAATTAAACACGGCATCTACTTCCAAGTCAAGTTTTGTTATCTATGCATGCGTGAAAACGTGAGCTCTGAAATAAGAACGTGACCAATTAATTTAACAGAACCGCATGCTCGATGTGGGACTATATCGTTTTCTATTATGTGTCGAAAACAACAAATTCCTCAAGTCATAGTCTTCAACTTTAGCCTAACGTGGACAATTCTCGATGATGAAATTATGGCAATGATAAATTGTCCTCCTTATATCAAGATAATCATGTTCATATGCACTCTTATATTAAATATTAGACTCAGTTTACACACTATTTTAATCATTAGTCATATCTTTATCGCTAGATATACTTGCGTTTGTTCTTGGCCCAAGATTAAATGAGTGCTATTGGCAATTGAACCAGTATTATTGGCTTTCGATCGGCAGTTGCTGGCAAAGGGTTGAAGTTTATACATATTTGATTCTCTTATGCAATTGCTTTCTGTGAATATACTCATCGTGTATACATATAATACATTTGTACCAAATTCGAAGAAGAATTTTTTCCCCGTATGGATTGAAAAGTGCTTGCTGCTCCAAGAAAACTGAGTGAACAAATGAAGAGATTATAAGACCAACCCACGTTATAAAAAGAAATTCCAATTATCGATTTCTCCAGACACAAAACTATACAGAAAAACAAGAAAATAGAAACAATTCAGAATAAATATTGCACATGATAGAGAGAATTAAAAGATAACATATCATTTATAAAGTTTAATTCTCTTCACACAGAAACAAATTACACAATCCAAATCCCTCCATAACAATATCCTTTTTAGTTAATAATTAAAAATTAAGAAACAAGGACTAGAAACCCTAGAATAATTAAGTAGTAACAAGCTGGAAGATCTAAAATACTTGTACAAGCAAAAATTGAAGAGATTTGCTTGATCTAGCAGATTAAATCATCGGACCCAGATGCTTGATTCCCCACCAGAGAAAGTCATGACTTTCAAAATGTCTTTGAAAGGAGAGTTCAAGAGTACGTGCATATCTTTCGCTCAAAACCAAGAACAACAAAGCAGCTGTTGCTCATACCTAAATGCATACCTGAAAAGGTTGTAGTAGTAGTACTGGTTTGAGCAAAAATACATGTGTTTCTTTCTTGCTTTTTTTTGGTTTCTGGTATGATAATGATGATGGGATGTTGAGGTTTGTGGAGAATAACAGGCTGTGGGAATAATGATGGCCATGGAGAAGAAGGTACGGTGGTGGTGGTGAGAGAAACAAAGAAAAGGGACGAGGACAACATTATTGCTGTAGGGTAGGGTTTGCCTTTGTAAACAAAGAAAGAAGGAATAGGGTGGAAATTATTCTAGGCCTTTGTGCCCGTCTCTCCCTCTTTTTACTGACATCAGAAATATATTATCATTCTTGGTGAGTAAACCATGAGCCATCTTTTGCTAGTATAATTTTAAAAAGAAATAATAACATTTAAATCCCCCAATTTTAATTTTTTTGCAAGTAAGGACATTTTCCTGTTTTGTATTAAATTATCCCTTGATCTCTACTTAAATAATTGAATTGAAATTTTTTTATTCAATTACATATTGAACCATTTATATTTAATGTTAATAAATAATTTTGTTACTTTAATCGACAATAGGATTTATTTGAGATAAATAGATAACCGTGTTTTATTTATCAAAATATAAAATATTAGGGTCCTAAATGTTATTATCCCGCGAAAAAATGTGCTAGCCTGCACATCAGCTGGAGGGTGCAGGGTGCAAAAGAAACTCCCTTCATTCTAGGGTCATTTATCAAATTTTCTCCACAGTGGCTGCAATAATGTCTTCTGTCTTACTGATTTTCAAGCGAATTTTCTCCCACTTTTAATGCTGAATTACACGTGAGAGTATGGTCCCACAATATATATATATGTGTGTATGTATAAGTATATGTATATGTGTATATATACATATGTATGTATGTATGGATGTATGTATGTATTTATTTATTCTCTCGGGTCATATTACAGTGAACAAACAAATTGTGCATCAATCTGTCTTGTCGCCAAGAGACCACAGGCTTTTGATAGGGAAATTATTGGGCACCCACATTGAAACAACAGAATTATTTTACTCTTCCCCTCCAAACTTGGATTATATTATATGCGCAATTAACGCAAAAGTTAATTCAAACTATGTGACTTGGACAATTCAATAACACCATGAAAAAGCACAAGAGTACAGCTTTCTTGATGATCTTCTATACATTCATGTCAACATAAAACAGGGGAGATGTCTTATGTACCATTTTCTTTAAAGACATCCCTCCCCCAATTTGTTCTTTGGAGGTGCAAGCACTAATGCAATGAGTTTGGCACACTGATGATCCCGAACTTTCTCGGAGAAGAACTTGTTATGCACCCAGCAAGCATTTTTGCAGCGTACAGCAATATGTTTGTCGCAAGCTCTCAAGTTTCGGGCTTTATGAAGAAGCTTGCGGTCCTTGGTGACCTTGCAATCCACATTCAAGTTTGATTGCGGCGAGTAGCTCAGGAGACACGGCTGGTTGAGGCCGAACTTCTCCGCTACTTGACGTTTTTTGTATTGCATTCTTCTTATTGCCACGGCTGGATTCATCTTCGGCACCCCAGCCTCGGTATAGTATGACTTTACTAGGCTCCCGAGAGACTAGAACTGCGCCTGTTTCTTCCTGTGCGGGTAAGGATGTTGTTACAGCCATTTCTTAACCGATAATGTCGTAATAAACATAGTTAAATTTGGACATGCAGACCTGCAGCTTCGAAACCACTTCCTGGACTGAGGTTCCTTTGGCTCTGCCTTTAACGTTTACTATCGCAAGAGGATGCTTGCGAAAGTGAGCTTTGATTGTTTTTGCTACACCAGTGACAATATTGCTCCTCCCTAGTGAGTTACAGTACAAGACATGGTTGAAGAGATAAGTTCTCCGGATTGCAATCAATTGCAAGGACAGAAATCAGGAACTAGAAAAAGTTGTGATAAAGACAGCAAAACAGGCAAACTGGAAGTATAAGAGAGAACTGAAATCACCTACTGCAATGACTGGGCGGTTCTTCATTGCTAGAGCTTGTCTCCGCAGGAGAAGCCTGTCTCTATTGGAGAGTTGTACAGCTCTGGAAACCATCTCATTCCACACATTTCCAATCCCAGCTGGATTTGATAATTCTGATATACTTTTAACTGATTCAACTGATGACTCTATTGGCTCATCATCAGATAAACTAGGCTCTGTGTTAACTACAGTAGAATAGCTCATTCCTTCTGGCTGAAATTCGCATGAGACACATGAGATGAAATAATCAAGAATATACACATAAAACAGACGGAAGAAATTCTACATATTACTGTAGAGTTATCGGGACAAGATTCTGAGTCATAGCTACACATTCACAATGCAAATCCATTATTATACTTGCCTGGGATTCTTTGCTTACAGAATTATGAGATGGCACAAATTCAGTTTCACAATTATTAATCCCACTGTGTGTCAAGGAGAAATCAATCTGCTTATCCTGTTGAGTGGCCTGTGAATCATCTATCATAGCATCCATGGGATCGTTTGATTCTGTGGAAGTTGAATCAGCTCCATGTTCCTCTCTAGCCTTAAGCAATCATGCCAAATACCATTTCAGACATAATATTTGCAGATATCACCATTATATTATGAATGATGCCAAATACAAATATTTAGTATGTATTAATGTATTTTCAGCTGCGTAAACCAAAATGAGAGAAACTAATTTCGTATGTATGTGTACCTCTACATTCACTTCATAGGAACTAGGAATTACTGAAACAGAGCAACGGTCAGATTTAAGTTTAGTATCTGATTTCATAAATTCGGCTGAGTGCATACCATGCATATCCTCTTTAACCTACATTATGACAAGATCGTGTGATTCATCAAATTATCTACTTCGATGAGAAGGAACAGAGCCAACAAACATATAAGACTGCTCACCAATGGCAATATTGACTCATCAGTGGTTTCCATAGTGTTTGCCTCCTTGTCTTTAACCTGTGTCAAAACAATACCGCATAAATTATCTCAATTTGATTGGCTAATATAAACATGAATGTGCAATCTAATATTAACAAGAACAAATATCTAAAAGCTCACCAGCTGAAGCTTCAGTTTTTCTACGTTTCTGGCAAGTTCCAAAACATGTAGTTTCAAAGACTGCATCATAAATTCAAAAGTGAATAAGCTCAAGCATATCTCGTTCAGAGTCAAATGCTAAAAGGAAATAAACAGAAATCAAGAAATTCCCATCGATGGGAAGTGTAAATTGAGTCCCAAACCACGTCACATAACATGGTTTACATGTCAGCAAAGGCCATTCAGCAATTAAGTCTCCTCATGATTGGGATATTTTCCTGTTCTTTCTTTTCCTCTTTTCCAGGTTAGGGAGGATATAGAAAACTGTGCTACAAACTACCAAATGTTTACAAGTTTGCCAATTTTACCTCGTGACGCTGAGCTTCTAGGGAGCGCTTCATTGCTTCTCTTTTAGTCAGGAGTGCCTTAGGCCTCAAACATTCAGGCCTTTGATAATTCTTTCCCCGATATACAATAATTGCATAACCTTTACTCACCCTCTCAACTGCTACTAAAATACCTCCACTTGCTGCTTCCAAGGTCCGTGCTTCATGATGGGCAGCTTCAAAGCTTTTCTGCTTAGATATTATCTTCACAAGTTCCCTATATTTCCAGTGAAGATGCATGTTTTCAACTGTTCCATCAAAAACCCCTCTTCTACCTGAGCAAAGAAAGAATAATTGGCCATTAGTGGCCACTTTTATAAGAGCTAGATATTTGACATTTTTTTTTCTTTTAAAGAAAATCATTTAACATGCAGGTGATTATAACAAGGCAAAATAGTGAACCAGCTCTTTCAGGTTAAAAAAATTAAGCGAGATGACACGACTCACCCATTAGCAGGAAAGCCTTCATTCTCAAGCCAACTTTCCTCAGCATATATCTTTCTTCTTTAGTTATGCCCTCTTTATCTAATTCAGTTTCCTGGGGGTTTTCCTTCTCCTCTAGCTCGGCTAAAAGTTTCTCTGCCTCAGCTTTCTTTTCCAATGCCTGTGACGAAACACAAATGATGTAACACAACTAACACTTCAAACAAGAATTCAAGCAAACTATAGCATTTAATTTTAAAATCATACCATAGACAACTTCAAACTGGTCCTGCTAATAGCCACCTCGGCAGACCTTAGCTTTTTTTGTTCTGAACGCAAAATGCTTTTCTGGTCATTCATACTACCAAATTTGTCACTGGTATCAGACTCTACATTATCTCCAGAATTTCCCTCTTTATTCCAAAGTGTAGGCTCCTCTGTAGCCTCACATGATGTACTAAAATCTATCCTTTGTCTCTCGCTGAGAATTTCATGCTTTCTGCGTTCTGCTATTGCTGAAGAAACAGCAGGAGGCAGGAAATCCTTTCCCCTATAGAAGGTAATAAATTCCCTATCCCGGGAGAGCAGTGTTCCTCCAGTCAGCCACTGCAGGAAGGTATTTTTGATTAATAATGTCTGTGAAGACATCTTATCCCAATTTGAAAAAAGAAATAACATTTAAGTGCCACAATGTTCTATAAATGGGCTTGTTTACAAGAAGCAAAAAGGACCAGAATTAATTAATCAAATAACCACTAACAAATATTCTTGCTTGTCATGCTCAACAAGAAATTCAACTTCCAAAGAAGAACAGATGGTAAAGACAGAGTTTTGTGAGAAGGATCCACAAATGAGTTGGAAATCTTCTAGAGAACTGTAAAATATAGGTTACCAAATCCGCAAACTAAAATTTTCAAAAAAATAAATTATACTGTAACAATAAAATTCAAAAGGATAATTTCCAAAGCCAAAAGCAAATTTCTCTGCATAATAACTTGGCCTTGCTTCCAGATTTTTGACTGCCAACTAGATATAGTGAAGATAAAGACACTAGTTACATTATCTGATAACATCTTGGAACTACAATGCAAAAAAGTCATAAATTGCAAAATTAATACTAACTTTTAACTCTTTTGCCATCATCTCACTATTGGTGTTCTGGACACCTCTCTTAACTGCAATCTTGACGATCTCACATTTTTCCCAGAGCTTAGTTATGGCTGCTGCCAATCCCTGAAGTTTCCTATTTCTACCTGTTATGAAGAGGAAAGCCGATGAAACAGATGCTAATCAGAATTACAAACAATGATGAAACAGAATTCAACTCACCCAATGCAAAGTGGCAGGGTAAGGGTCGGCCAAGTCTCCTTAATGTGGTCATTTCATCATTTGTTAATTTTGGCTGCACACCATAAGGAAGAAGGCGGAAAGGTCTTCTGTATCCAGGAACTGTGGCAGGTAGTAGATCGGCATCAACCGGCTGAGGGTCATATCCCCACCAATCAGTAAATCGAGGCCCCAGTCCATCTAACAAACGATCAGCTTCTTCTACAAGTTCTGCCTCACCTGGTAGCTGAAATCTTACTCTATCTGGAGAACCAACACCCTGTATTATGGCCGGTCGAGCTCTTTTGTTGGTTGGACTTGGTCCAGAAGTTTTTGCACTATCTGTGCCAGAAGAGCAACTCTTTGTTTCATCAAGTCCTTTACCGTCCACTAGTCGATTAGGTAAATCATCAGGAGAAGCATCATCGGTTGTACTTTCATCAGCCAAGAAGTATGGATACTTGTAATTTTCTCCTCTGTACAATATAATTTTACTTCCAGCCCTCCAAACAACCAAACCTCCAGTTTTCCTCTAGCAGTGTCAGGAAAAAAAAAAAAAAAAATCATTAGAGCACAATATTTGGGACCAGACCATAATCAGTAGCCAAAGTACAGCAGCAAAAAATTAATTTTTTGGCTGCAACTGAACATCCTCCATTCTTTAGTTCAATTGAGCTAGACCATATGTCTTATATGATATCAACATATGAAATCAACTTTAAATTTACAGATATTACATGATTACAACAGAATTTCCAACTTCTACAAATGCTATAATATATGAGCATTACTCCTGTCAAAAAATCTGTCACATTTCCCTTCTAAATTTTCGAACTTTATTCACCTAACATATTTATTACTAGCTCATCAGATGCTCAACACTTCAAATGTTAACAAACAAACGTTAAAAAGTAAAGAAAGAAAGGATTATACCTCCAACAAATCATGGGTTCTCTTCATATTCAACCTACACAAATCCTCACACACAATCTTTACCACCTCGAAATTCCTCCATCTCTCATGTATTCCATTCACAATCCCCTCCGTAATTCCCGCTTTCCCAACTTTCAACTTCTTATTCAACCCAATCCCAATAGTCCTCAGCCTCCTCAATTCCTTTGCCGACAATTTCAATTCAGCCAATGTAGGCACCTCTTTTTCTTTTTCCTTCGAATTCTTCTTCTCCAACCACTTCTGTCTTCCAACTTCCTTTCTCAACTCATTGTACCTAACAATAGCAGCTCCCGAGCCCGGTTTGGGAACCGGGTTTTCAGGCGTGCTCCAGCTGGAATCAATAGTGTGGCCCACTCGATACTTCGGAATCTTCTCGGGTAGTGGGATAAATATTTCCCCTGCGCTATCCTTCTCCGGAGCTTCCTCGGGTTCAAGGTTCGGGCTTTTTTCTCTGCTTGTTTGTTCAACAATGCCGAGACTCCGGAGCTTCTCAGCTATGCGTTCAATGGCAGATTTTGGAACGTTTTGATTGTGGGTTAGCGCGGCGGAGAGTCGAGTGAGGGATATAGAGGGTTTTTCAGGGGTTCGCAGGGTAACGGTTTTGTGGGTAGTGAAGAGGGGAGACGAAGATTTTGTTAGGGTTTTTGGCTGGAGTATTGGGTTGTGGTAGTACAAAGAAAGCAACATTTCATGAGTTGGAGATTAAGAGCGTTGTGGGTGAAGATGAGACTCGAGAGCAAACTTTCTCTAGCTCTACTGGGTGGACGTTAAAAATCAGTTGAGACTCGCGAGTCACACGTGTTGGAATTTTTATTTTTGTTTTTTACACAATTTTCTGTATGAGATAATCCAACCTCTTCGAGATGAAGAGTTACGGCAAAGACCACCAACTTACTCCCTGCTAGGTGCTGGTAGGATTCATACAGGGGAATTTCCCTTTATGCAACACAAGTGGAGATTTAAAACTTTCAATAAACCCGTAGTGTTATGTGATTAGAGTACAGATCAAAAGTTCCCAGTAAACCCGTAATTGTAATGTTGGTAGTTAGAAAAGATGATGAGTTATGGCTTCCATTCTCTGTGTAAGGACATGTTATTATTCATTTTGTTCTGTTCTCTCATTACAGTTGAGACCACGTACATGCAGAAGTTCAGGATCAAACTTTTGCAACTGGATTCTGCAAGATATTTGATCTCCTAGGGAGTAGAACATTGGTTATGCACAGAATTATGGAAATCTTGCGACTTTTTGCCTTCAAGTGAATCTCCATCCCAAAAAATGGTAAATATTCCCCAAGTTTTGGTAGCTAGGTCAGAAGTTTGCTATTTTACAAACTCTTGCACATATTCATCTCAAAACAGTAAATTATCATTGTTGCTGAATGTAGAGATTTCTGCGAACTCAACCAACGAAAATCATTTTACAAGCACCTGGTGTGCATGAACAAAACCTGAACTAATCAACATTCAATCTGAAAATTGGCAACTCACAATTTACAACCAAACCAACACAAGAACAAATACAAGAAATTAAAGAAGAATATTTCCAGAAAGCAAGCTTTTGAATCCCTTGATTTCTTGGTCAAGATTACAAGAGTTTCCAGAAAATTTTTCTCACACTTTCTGCCGTCTTTTCTCTTCTGGTTGATGAGAATTACAGAGTAAAGCTTCTTCCTTTCTTTTTACCTTCTGTTACAAGACAACAAGAAAACCTTTCTCAGCTTTTCTCTTCTATTCTTCCACTCTACCTCCTCTCGAGTATCTCCTCATTTAATAGTCAAAATTGCTGTTAGATATAGTTAGTCAACATCAGAATGAACCAATCACATTCTAACTTCTTTTAACTAACTTCCAGCTCAGCTTAGCTTCCTTTTACTGCCAAATAAAACTGCCACATCAGCTCAACTTTGCTTCAACAAACTCTACTCTAATCACCTGTGAATTTTGAATCACAATTCACACTGAACGTGCTGAACTGCAGTCAGATTTATCATCTCAATGAGTATGCATGCGGCTGCATGAATCGACAGTTCAACACCATCCATTGGACCAGAGAAGAATACACTCCAAGAAGTTCTTTATAGCATATGATTATGTACATAAGGTATGATAGAAGCAACAATAACGATCCTCGTAAAGAAAATGATAAATTTATAACCAATTTATTTCTCCCACTGTATCATGCAATACAATGGAGTACACGTTTAACAAATATGAAACAACAAGGCAACGTCCACAATTGGTATAAATTTATTTACAGATCATTCATACATACACAATTTGTATTTGCATCCAACAGGACCACATTAGAATAATGGAGATCAGATGTATTTTGATAGAATTAATGCAGGTATGTTCCTGCAGATTTGAGAATAGACAATGTATCAGCAAATAAAAATTTATCACTCAAGAAAACGGGAATTTATACGTTTCTGACAGATTTGCGAGTACAGAAAACACATTTATTTTTGCAGGTATTTCTTCAATTGCATTGCTAATACACACAGTACACTGTTTTATCACTCACATTTTAGTGTGTAGGTACTGTTCCACTGTGAGAGGTTTAGGCCCACCGAACCAATTAATCAAAAATATATCTTCAATCTCTAATTTGAAGAACTGGAAATTGTGATCCTTAGGCCAGCCTGTCAATAAAGCAAGTTCAAACAAATTATATATGAGCACAAAAAGAAGCAACAGATAGCAGGTGGATCCTCTGCTACCACTCTAAGAATATACTCCTAATTACCCTTCATCTCTGGATGCTTTACGAACAAGGCACTTCGAGCATATTCTTCTTCCTTAGAATTTTTGTCAACTACCAGCAACTAACAAACCACAAGATGCAAATTTTAATCCAACGTACTCCAAATCAAAAAGAGCCATGAAACATAAAAATGAAAAGAATAAACCTAATGAAAGTTACTTGTTTTCTTCTTTCTTCTCATGTTGGTTTGGGTAAACTACTGGAGGGGATAAGGTAATTAAATTGTACAAACACCGATCAATTTAAAACAAGAAAATGGAAATTAAAGAATGCATAGAGAACCAGCAAATTCTGGGGCCAACAAATAGACCAAAATTGATACCTTTCCTGTGAGTGTAATTTTTGCACAAGATGGGTTCTCAGGGTCTTTTTTGCCACAAGTTCCGAGAGGGTACTCACTAATTGTTAGTGAAGACCTCTTATCTTTCAATGCGTTACTAGCGGTTGGATCAAGTGTTGTCAAATAGAAGTACGGGATGCCACCACCTTCATTAGGCTGTCCATCGCTAAATGAAACAACGTTCCTGCATGCAAAATTGATAGGTTTGTTAAGAATGGAAATAGCACCGAAAAAATACGATAATTGCATAAAATTTCAGATTAAAAGCAAATGGCAAGCACCGTATTTGAGTGATCATATTGTCAATGAAGTTTTAAAATCCTTGAAATTATTTAAGACAAAGCTACCTACAGATATGGAAGATAAAGTACATCAGTGTCCTATATTTACAGAAACAATTAACACGAGAAGATTATTTCTTAAACTTAGAGCCTCATTATTATCCAGAATGAGTTTGCAAGACCTAAAGGAACAACTTTTACCTATCTATGCGGTTGTAACAAGATATAGCATTCCTACACTTGGCCACTAAATACCAATACAGGAGCGCATGTTACAATAATTTCCAAATGAAAACAGTCAAAATTTATGCAGCATAAACATGGAACAAAACGATAAGCTTTATTGTAAAAATTAGGATGAAGAAATTAATTACCCAAATGGTGCTCCTCCCAAGTCGCTTGATATAGTACTGCAAATTCAAAATGACAAGCAAGCTAACCTCAACTTCTCAAGATAAATAGTGTAGATACGAGCTCACAGCAATAAGATCAACAAGAATGACAACAACACGGCAATCTACATTTCCAACAGTTATGATATTCATTACAGAAAATGAAAATTCCACAATAAACAGAAGCTGTTTTCAACCAAAACAAACAATTGAACAGTTATGAATTATTGCTGCAAAATTTCTTCATACTCTAAATTGACCAGCATCAATCTGCAAGCTTCATATTTGTGCCCATTAGTTGTTCTTCCAATTAAACAAGTAAAGAATAATCCTTGAACAATCTTTCATCAAACATAAGACAACCCGACAAAACTAAGCTCGTCTTCGACAATCGCATATTAATTAAATAATCCAGCATAACCCTTCATCGACTTCTCCAATAAACACAAATAGAACTAAACTTGCAATAAAAAGATCAAAGCACATACAACAGATCAACATAAGTTAAAATAAAGTGTTAAATTTAAGGAAAAAGATCATACTTTAAGACCCCCCAAGAATTCTGAGAGACCAACCAACGAGCATAGGCAGCAGCATCATTTCTGTGAGGTTTATTTGAGATTGACAGCAATCTACCCTGAACAGAATCCTGTATGCCCAACACAAGGAACAAGGCATAAGACAAAACTTGTACACAGTGAACCATGCTTCTGCTGCTCAACGTGTTGTCTCTGTTTTTACTGATACAAATCGATGAGAAGATGAAGATGAAGTGTACAATATATGTAGTCCAGATTACAATCTCTATTTATAGACAATTTTGCGTATTATCTACAATTATTGGCTGGATTCAGTGTGGCGTTTCTTCCTGAAAGGGAAAAGACAACGTCATATTTAATGGTAAGTTTTTATGTCCTGCACTCGAGTTTAGCAGAAGCGGGTCTTCCTCTCTTTAATAGTTGTACATTGGGATACTAACGTTTAGATCCCTCAAATTTTATGTTTTTATAAATAAAATTTAAGTAAATAAATCATGTCTTAATTTGAAGTCTCTTTGTATAGAATAAGTTTATTTGGAAGATTTATGTACTTAAATTTAGGGGTGACAATTTAAATTATTGTATCATATCGTATCATATTTGTATTAAGTTATATTTCTATCTTGTTGAATAAAAGTAAATCCAAACTTAATTCATTTAATAATAGTGTCAAAAATTAAAA
>CP135533.1:1493363-1509412 GCA_032402905.1 Khaya senegalensis
AATCTGCGCGACAAGTCGGGTTTCAGACCCATCTCTAACTCTTCCTAAAATCAACGGTAATGCTGCTGCCACGGCAACGACAACGCTGCAATCTTCTGTTTGTAAGAGCGCTGGAAGCAAAAACTGGTCTTTTTCTTCTTTTAGTTTTGCCTTCATTTTGATCCTTTCGTTTTTCAGTATATTGAACTCTTTGGTTTCGGTCTTTAACGCGGTTGATTCGAGTGACAGAGTTGGTTCTGTTCTTCAATTGCAAGTTCTTGCTATTGCTTCTCTGTTTTTTCTTTACTCAGTTCTTGGTTTGTTAATAAATTTTAGCAATTCTTTCTCCTTGCCTAAAGTGATTCTGGATATGATTGTTCTTTTTGGTTTTGTGGAAGAATTCTTGCTTTTTTATCTGCAAAGGAAGGATACTAGTGGCATTGAGAATAGGTATTTTGATCTTCTGCTTGTACCCATTTCAATATGTGTAGTTTCAACTATTTTCGGATTGGAAACATCGAAACCTAGATTGAATTATGCCAGATTGGCCCGTGGCATTGGGATCATTTTGCAAGGATTTTGGTTTTTGCAAATGGGTTTGTCTTTTTTCTCAAGTTTGATCGCTAATGGGTGCTCTTTACATGAAAAGAGTAGAGGCAATTATACTATAAGGTGTAAAGGACATCAAGAATATCACCGGGCAAGAGCTATTGCCACGCTTCAGTTCAATGTCCATCTTGCGTTTCTTGTGATTTTGGCTGTGGGTTTGTACTCAATGATGGCTAAACGAAATGGGATTCGTGGTGACATTTCACTGTATAGGCCTCTTGGAGCTGAAATGCAGCAAATGGAGATTGTGAGTAATTTCACATTGGATTCTGACGAGGAGGATGAGATTAAAGAAGAGGACAAGATGGCGAAGCCGAAGGTGGTTGAAGCTGGTATTAATGGTTATGGTTCTCATGAGTGAGGTAAATGATTAGATGTAATGGGAGAAGCACTGTAGTTTATTCTTTGATGATGTTGCTAGTGTAGAATAATAAGTTTGACATTGAAAACTTGAATTGAGATCATGCATTTGCCTCTTTTGTTTTTTGGCTTCCAATTGTACAAGTTAATTTTGTGTTTTGATATCATTTTTAATGAGATTGTGAATTGAGACAACGCATTTGCCGCTCTTTGTCTTTTTTTCTGCTTCCAATTGTAAAACTTAACATTGTGTTTTGATATCATTTTTAATGAGATTCTGAATTGAGATAACACATTTGCCTCTTGCGTTTTTTTTTTAACTTCCAATTGTAGAACTTAACATTGTGTTTTGATATCATTTTTAATGAGACTGTGGGATTGGTGCCTCTCAATGAAATTGATTATTGTAAGTCATCAACCTTTCATATCTTGCTGAAGGCACTGACCATATTTGTCTGAAATGAAAGCGCTTACCATATTTGTGTGAAATGAAAGCTGAAAGTAATAGCCGGATGTCATTTGTGATCTTCTTGAAGGGAGTACCCATTTTTTATTTTTCTTTTGAAGTACTACAATAAGGTTCTGTAGATAGTATATCACCCTGTTATAGCGCACCGTCACGCGTTCTGGTATTTCTTGCTTCCAATTACTAAGTGAATGAACAACTCTTCTTGTACCCGTTTTTGTTACGCAGCAATATTACCGGTGAAACGTGAAATACAGAGCTGATCTGAGAAAATATTGATAGAAACAAAAATGGAATCCTGCCCGTATTTGAAGGAACACTACTTGACCGCAAGGGTTCGGTCGAGTGGTTAGACAGTAACCTTATTTAACTGGCCATCAGAATTCGAACAATACTATTTGACATTGGCTCACCCTCTTGTGTTTTTTGAGTTAGAAAGGAAAGAAAAAAAGAAAAAACTTGGGAGTTAGTAAATTTAAAGAGCTAGTGCTAGCATAATGAGCTTGAGATACATTCACTAAAGTTGATGTCTTTCTGGATCATGGAGCAAGCTAGCTATCAGGCCAAGAAATGAAATTTGCATAGATTTTTAATCTCTCCTGTAATCTTTTTGCACATAGCATCTCTTCTGTCAAGAATACAGTCAATGTTCTATTTTTTAATAAAAAAAAAAGAAGAAGGAAAACACTAAAGTAATATANATATATTCAGGAGTAAAGCCAAATTCATCTGCAGAAGTTGACATTACTGCAAGCAAGAGGCCAAGCTGATTGCATACTGTTAATTATATATAGGTCTTAAGTTTTTGATTGCGACTTTCGATATTTCATCAGAAGACAGCTCATTAAGTTGCACGATGGAGGCTTCAGTCTGCTATCTTCCAGAATGGCAGATTAAATCAGTAGAAATAATTGAAACAGTCTTCATAGTAATCGATGCTGCCTTCCAAACTATGACATCAGAATAAGGGTTTGCTTGTCTAGACTTGGTACTAAACTAATAATATTGATCTTCTGAAAGTGGATTGAAACAGTCCAGAAGATCAAAACCAAGCAAGTATACGATTATTAATACTTGTAATGACAAGTGAATTGTGTGTACGTGCAATTAATGGCTTCTTAGGTGAATTGGGACCTTTATAAATTGCAACAACCAAGCATGTATCTTAAAGTTGTAACCTGTAGGCAACACAGACTCAGCCAACCACTAATCAAATACCTCTAAATGATGTGCATTTTGCATTCACATACAGTGGGGTAGCTCATAATAAATTTTAGAAAGGCCACAAAAGCTTTGAGTAAACACCCATGTATTGGGTTTTCCAGAGAAGAAAAAATATCTCAAAGTGCTTTTTGTGAAGGAAATATGTCAAGAAGCGCTTTTGGAAACCATGGTACATTGTATAATAAATCGAGTTGCTGGCCAAAATTTTTCATACTCATTAAAACTTGTGGGAGGACTGAAAACCAATCAAAAGTTAGAAAATTAAATGTTTTACATGTAATGTAACTGAAACTATTTAATGAGAGAAGTACATAGAAAGTGCTTGCAAGAAGCAGAAAGCGAAAGCTATGCTAGATGGCGGCTTTATCTTCTTGCCTCTTCCTTTGGGTTGCCGTTGCCATAAGAATTTGCGCAACGTTCAAAGCAGCAATTTGGCTTTCTGTTTCCATGCAGTAATTTCCAACACAAATAGCATCCTGTCTCATGCAATATTAAAATATTTTTCAACTGAATATCATTAGTTCTGCTCTTCTCATTGCAAATTTTAAAATGATATATTACATGTTAAGTGTTAAAGACTTATTTATTATTTTAAACTAACACTAAATATGGTTCAGTTCAGTCATTCATCAATTTGTTCTTCACCAAAACATTGAAAATTTAATGATTACCTCTAAATAGAAAGTTAAACATTTTGATATATATATATATATATATAGGTGCAACAATTTATTATTTTAATTAGGCATAGCCTAGTGACAGTGACATTATATATATTTTACCCTTCAAGCTGCTATGGAAGGACAAGCATGAAGCTGCAAACAAATAGAAAACAATTACAATAGGAAGGAAAAAAAGAATATGGTGATTGAATTGGGAAACGTTGACAAATATTCTCTTCAGCTTTGGGGAGAAGAGAAGCATTTATACTTGAATTCTCTCTGCTGTCGTGAAATGGAATCACTCACTTCTCTCTGTGACACTTTTTTACCCTCAATAGATGTCTCGGCTGACGTCATGCCCGCTGTCGATAAGGATGCTCTCACCTTCTTCCAGTCCTCCGCTTCCATGGCCGGAAGCCCAGAACGTGTATGTATTCTAACTAGTTTTTCCGGAAGTGCTTTTGCAAGAAGCACTTTTTTTCTTGTTTTTGGTTAAAAACGCTTTTTTAATTGATTATTTGTCGTGTGTATATGTATGCAGCTAGGAGCGTTGATTAGCGAGAGGCTTAAACATCCAAAGAAGAAGTTGGTGCGTTCGACCTTATGGCTTATTATCGACATGCATTGGAAGCTTGATATTGTGTGGAAGTGCTTGCATTTCAAGCAAATTTCCATACATTCATAGCTTTCCTCAGTTGTCTCAGCAGAAAAGAGAAGCTGTTCCGCGTTCGTGGTCTCTCAGCTATTTCTATCCTCTCAGAATGCTCTACAAAGCCATTAAGCTTCTCATTCTACTTGTCTTCTTCACCCAGGTACTTTTTCTTTTCATATTATATATATATATATATATATATATATTATCTGCCTAATTACATTATATTAATAGACAGTATGCCACTTGTGTTTCATGAGATGCATGCACATGCATATATCATTATTAATACTAGATATGTCTAATACTTTATGGATCTAACAATTTTTAAAAAACATACACATATTGTATTTTTTTTAGTAAATATTAATTTTTTTCATTAAAATAAATAAATTATTCTTTTTGCTTTAATTATTCTTGTTTAATTAAAATAAAATAATAAAAACTATTCATTTGAGGCAACTTTTATATTAAAGCAAGTATTTGTGGAGGAGAGGCCTATCTTGCATTTTCTAGTGGTGTCTTGGAGATTTATGGTGTGTTTTGAAATTATAGAAACGACAGCTAGTTGTCAATATTAGGAGTACAGAAAGTCTTAGGTGCCATAATTTTATCATGTAAGCAATCGAGATGTTGCAACTGGGATTGCTTTTGAATTTCGAAATAAAGGAGCAAAAGAAATCTGCATTGTTGAACCTTAGGCGACAATTGTTGCATGTGGTGCTCTGAGTACTCCAGCTTTGTTTAAAAAAGGTGGTTTGAAGAATTCCAACATTGGGAAAAACCTGCATCTTCATCCGGTGACAATGTCGTGGGCATATTTCCCAGAAACATCTTCTGAATGGCCAGAGGAAGCGAAGAAGAGTTATGAAGGAGGCATAGTGACGGCTATGTCTACAGACGTTGCAGATTTTGACAAGTCAGGATATGGCGCAGTGTTACAAACACCAGCATTGCATCCAGGAATGTTCTCAAGTTTGATACCATGGATTTCTGGTGTAGACATAAAATTGCGGATGTGCAAGTACTCAAGAACTGCACATATATTTGCATTGGCAAGGGACGAAGGATCAGGCATAGTAAGTTCGCCACAAGCAATAAGTTACCAAATGGAAGTTACAGATTAAGAGAATCTGAAGAAAGGGTTATAAAAAATACTTAGAGTACTAGCTGCAGCAGGAGCAGAAGAAATCGGAACAATCACTGCAAAGGAAAGACCTTAAATGTCAAAAAAGCAAGCTCAGTTGAGTTTGAGAGGTTTGTGAAAGAAGAGAGTTCAAGGCCATTAAGAGATTTGTCGACGCCATTATGTTCAGCTCATCAAATGGGGAGTTGGAGGATGGGAATTGATCAGAAAACATCAGTGGTTAATCAGACGGGGGAAACGTGGGAAGTAGAGGGTTTGTATTTGGCAGATACGAGTGTATTTCCAACTGCATTAGGTGTGAATCCTATGGTTATTGTCCAGGCAATTTCATGCTGTACTGCACGATCTGTTCTTGAAGTTCTTAGGGGAAAAAAGAGTTAAGTTTTGAGTGGTCTTGGATGGTTGGATGGTTGTGTTATTCTGATTCTATATATTAGTTTTCCAACTTCACCAACTTTGTGGAAAAATAATAAAGTTTGTGTAACTTTCTAGTGTAGCTTCAACTGTACACCAAGAATAAATTCATCTAATCTTCTCAAGGGACCTTTACTTTAGTGCTCCAAGAATGCATTTTCATTCTTTCCATGGACAAATTCTGAACTAGTGAATAAAATTAACAGAAGCACGACAGTTATAAAATACCCGAGAACCAAACAATTTCTTGTAATTGTTTCTATCATTGTTAGCGAATAAATCCCAAGTAAAGTCAGAAGCCGCCATGAATGGTCCGGGGTGGCTGAAGAAGGGAACAAAGGGTAGGAAAGGTATATTTGAGGAAGAAGCATTTCATAATTTATATGCAAGCTTTAATGAAGGTGTTTCATTTTTCTATGAAGTTTCCACAGAGAAGAAGAGAAAAATATATCAACATATAAAACAAAAAAATTCTCATCTTTTAAGGAAGTTTCCAAGAAGTAAAATTAAAGCATCCACAACAAGAGGGGAAACACCAAATCCATTACAGTGAATATTAATATATTCACAAGGAATCCAGTTCCAGCACAATTTGCTCATATAAAATCTTTTTTTTTTTTTTTTCCTGAAGTGATTATCAAAAAGGCCAAATATAATAAAAAAATAATATCTGGAAGCCCCAGTTGAATTCCCATCCAAAGAGACTGAAATAGGCCCTCAAAGTTATCAATTCATCACTTTCTCTCAAATCTTATCATGGAAAAACTCAAACAGTAACCTCCACTAGAGAAGTTGACCAACTCTTAGTCATAAGAAGAGTTTAGACACGGAGAAAAAAGTGTCTACTATATCCCAAAACCTTCTTCATACAGTTAGGAATGGTATCTCTTGTTCAAAGCAATGAAAGACTTCTTCGGAAGAAAGAAGACTCGACCGCTAACAAAAACAACCCACAGCAAGAAATCAAAACCAGAGAAGAATGACCAGAACCAATATGATTCCACCACTTTTACTTTCTTCTTCTATCCCTTGAGTAAGTTTCAAGATTTCTTCATCTCCTCTCTTAATTCTCTACTTTCACTTCACCTCTGCGACAGCAACACAAACCCAGTATGGAAAAACATCGTCGACATGTTTTGGTCCTCATCTACTGCATAATCATCTCCCTTGGCCTTATCTCCTTCATTTCATGTTTCATTGCAGAAACTAAGAAAGCAAAGGTAGGCCAATTTTACTGATAATTGTATGAATATTTTCTCTGTTTCATTGCAAGCCAGGGAAGGTAATGTTTTATGTTTACTTGGCAGAGGAAAGATCTTAAAGTGGATGGAAAGCTGTGTTATTTGCCAGGAAGTCATGCATACGGATTCGGAATTGCAGCTTTAATCTGTCTCATTATTGCTCAGGTTATTGGAAACTTGGTAATTTGCAGAAACTTTTGCTCAAGAGACAAAGGAAACAGTTTCAAGACCAGAAAACTCAGAATTGCTACAGCTCTTGTAATTTTCTCCTGGTAAGTCATCATTCTGTTGACGTAGAAATTACACCATGCTACAACTTCGATGGACCCACAACACATCATGCAATAACTTTCATGTTGTATCCAATTTTCATTTTCTGAAAACTCTGGCTCAGTTTTCAAACGAGCCCAGTTTGTGAAAGAGAAAAGAAAAGAAAGGAGTACAGCTGTAGATGTTTGAGATTCTTTAATCCGATCTGAGATTCAACGCCTGGAAACTATGAATATAAATATGATAATAACAGAAACATGGGGTCTATTTTAACATTTTGAGTTGCATTAATGAAACAGGATCAATTTTGGAATTGCTTTGATTTTAATAAGTGGAGCTACGAGTATGAGCAGAGAGCAGCCATATGGAAGAGGATGGCTGGACCGAGAATGCTACCTAGTCAAAGATGGAGTCTATATTATTTCGGGTGCTCTAGTCCTGGCTAGCTCGAGTTCAACACTGGCTGCAGCCACAGTAACAATAAAGAAGAGTCAAGTTGAACAAGGTAGAATAATACTTGCACAGATTTGATGAATAAAAAGTGGGTAGGACTAAGGTGCATACAGCTGTATTGTACAATTTTTTAATTTTGGTTGGAATATTCAAATCTTTCCAATTGAAACTGAAGAATTAAGATGTACTGTGCAGCTACCTGCACCACCATAGTATGACCCTACGAATTGGCGTAAGAAGAGGGATCATTTTGTTTAGATGAAAAGAAAGGCAGGTTCAGCTGTTGGGTTGGGGAGCAGAAAGAACTCCACCAGATAAAGCTAAACCAGCTGAAGATAAAGCAAAATCATGTTTTTTTTTTTTTGGGAAATTGGTTTATAATGTCCAATGGAAATGGGAATCATGAACAAGAAACGACAAGGACAGTTCATTTGTTTGCATTATATTATACACTAAGGTTTTTAGTTGACGTAGATATAGACCATTCACCATGGAAACCATGATGGAAAGATTAATTATTGTTTTGCATTCAGACAAATGCAGGATAGTGAGCCACTTTTTGTTTATTTAATTCATACTTTTAAAAGAGAAATGATTGTGCAAGTTTTAGTGTCAATTCCGCTAGCCAATAAATGCATCTTGTGAACAAGATGCCCGTCAAACTCCATGTTTGGCAGTTACTTGGACCAAGACAGCCCAGCCGAATTTGCTAGCCAGATGCCCAGAAAGGGATTATAAAATGTCGAAACTGAAGCCATGGGAATAATGATTTAGAAGTCGCATGTTGACAGCAGAGCATTAGAAATTGTACAAACGCAGGAAAGTTAATCCATTTGGGAAGTTTTTACGTGAATCCGAATTCATTTTAGTCGCTGGAGAAGTACAGCAGGATCAGCATAAGGCATACTAAAACCGCTTTATCATAGCACTACATTAGGAATACATGGCTAGAAACTGAGAATCTAACGTCCCTATTCACATAATCGTCTAAGCAAGGAAATTTTTTTGACACTATTTGCTTCAGTTACCAGATGTGAAACGCCAGTTCATGGGCCAAAACAATTTCAGGAACTAGCAATAACCGCTCGTTGCAATTGTTCTTGCAAACACCTCTTTAATAAGCATCATTTACCTTGAGATCAAACTATGAAGGCAACGGATATTGTTGAATGTTCAAATTCATATGGCATTAGTTATGCATGTTCTCACCATGTCCCCTTCCCCCACGGTACAAACCCCTATAATTCCTGCCTTGCCCAGCACCATAGCCACCATAAGCTAGATGCTCTCTGTGTCGGAAGTTGCCAAAAGTCTGTAAAATAAAACAATATAAGGAAATCAAGGATTCATCCAAGCATTACCCGAAGTTGCTCAATTCAGCATTCACTTCTCATAAGCAAGAACTATATTAGAAGTAAGCAAACCTCAGTATGCAGCTTCATTCGTTCAGAGAAACGGTTCTGTCCATTCTTTGTTCCACGGCTGAGAGAATTGCAAGAAATTGTATCAAAGAAATCATCCTTTTTATATGCAGGCTGCACATAGAGCAACAAAAGCTCAGATGTTAGCCTATTTTGAATAAAACATCTACATTCATTAAAATTAATATGAAGCAGATGACCATAGCCACACAATCTATTGTCAAAAACAATTTTCCAAAGATAGGAAAATCTGATATTTGTAGAACAATTGAAAACCTACCTTAGGATCAACATTTCTTACCAGGCCATGAGCTTCTTTGATCCCCATGCTCTGATCAGTTGCATCATCCTCAACATTCTCAGTTTTATCCCCATGCTTTGCCTTTCCGAGATGACCCCATACTTCATCCTTTTTGAACTTCTCATTCATTGCTTCAAAATCGAACTCTTCAGTGAACAGTGTAGTGGAGTATTGAGACTGCAAAATCCACATTACTTTAATTAGAGACTTCAGTCATATTTTATGAGTCTACATATCTTATCGAAATGTTTTCCCCTTATGACAATCCTTCATATTTTTGAGAAAGAGATACAAGGTGCATACCAATTACTCAAAAGCACCAAATACAAACATGGCAGATAGAAAATCAAAGATAATTTCATCCATCCATCTATGATGGGTTTAGACTAAGGTGGCTTTCAGTTTGCATGTGATAGCAGTAGTCTTGTATTAACTTCTTGCCTAAAGCAGCCATACCAGTTTCATATTTTTCTTTTCACTAACATTTCCATGCTCTCAACTGTTCAGCTTTAAAGGATTATCTTCAGGATAATCTTCACCTTTAAATGATTCAAGCAAAGTTATCTTAAATTTAGGAAATATTAAACAAATATCTATGTTAAAGATATTTGCATCCTGGCTATACATACCCAAACATGATGGCTAATTGCACATTTCTACAGAAACTTCATAAAATACACACACACACACAAACACACACTAATGCACCACAGAACTGTTAATGCACAACTATTAAGCAGAGTGGCATTACACTTGGATGTAAAACAAATAAGAACAACTGAATAAAGGTATTAAAAATTTGAGCTAAAGAAAACTAACCTGTACGTTAGGACTTGGCAATGGCAACAATGGCAGTAGAGTTACTTGAGGAGACACTGTAGATGGAGAATTAGATGATGTTGGTAGCATAGCACCCATATACTTCTTATCAGCATGCATTACCTGTGTGGAAGAAAGCATGGGTGGCCTAAATGGCACTGACTGATTTAGAGTAAACAAAGATGGAGGTGGTGCTGGCAAGGGGCCAGATGCAGAACCTAGAAAAGGTAAAGCAGGATAATGCATGGACCGTGCAGGATGACTAATTACAGGACCAGAGACAACTTTGCCCAAAATTTGAGCTTCAACAGTTTTGCTGTCATGGCAAGAAGAAGGAACCAAAGATGAAGTTGGATCATGACCAGTCATATATGCAGCAATAGATGGAAGAGAGGATGAAAAATTGGGATGCAATGAATTAGATGCAATTGATGAAGGACCATGAGCAACACATCCAGATGCATTTATCAATCCTGGCATCTGAGAAGTGTGGAGTTCAGAAGTATGGATTCCAATCTGCCCTGTCGAGGGTGATGACACTGTGGATGGAGGAGATTGAAAAGGACAAGCCTGTGGAGAGTGAGAACAATTCATTGATGTTCCATTATATCCTTGCCAATGCATCGGTGCTGGAAATGATGGTGAAGCAGCACTCTGGGTAGCTTGGAGATGATTCAATTGACCAACTTGGGTTGCTGGTTGATTTGAAGCCAATGCATCTGGACTGACTCTGCTAGTCAAAGCAGGAGTATCCTGCCATTGAGTCGATTCTGTCAAAGTTTTATCGGCAACTGATACTGATGGTGGAGAATTCATAGGCACCCCAGCATACTGTGACTGTGAAGGAAAACCCGAAAAAGGGGGAAAAAAAAAAAAAAGCAAGTAAATTTCCCTCTTCAAGACTGGAAAATCACTATTCCTTATCTATTTCCTCATGTTAATACCTGAAGGATAGCAGGATCTTTGTAAATTTGATCTTCCTCCTTCTGTGAAGGTGGTGAGGACTTAACTTCCAAATCCTGAAATAAAAACAAATAGTAAGGGATAATAGATATAGTTGAGAAACCAACTTATTAACATACATAAGTTATGTGTGTGTCTCTATTCTGTATGTAAGCCTCCTTGTAATGACATCATAAAAAATATCCCTATCCTGAACAGGATCGGTTATCTACTCAATGGAAAATGAGAAACAATCACCATGTGATGCATACTGGAACTACTAGAATACAGAACAAAATAGAAAAAATAATGATCACACACACACACACACACACACACACACACACACACACAGAGCTCCAAGCAACTGCTAAGCAAAAAAGTATTCTGGCATCCTGCTTCTTGGACATATATATCCTCAATGATTGGCCCTGCAATGAAAAGAAATAACCAAAAACATGCAACAACAAGCAATCACAATCTCCATTACCTTAATGTCACTTCCACGGAAGAGAATGTATTCATAAACCTTCTCAGATGGCAAAACTTGCGGTCCATCTTTCTTTCGCCCTTCTGTACCATAAGATCTTACTGCAACATCATTTAAATTCAAAAGACAAAATTTGAAAAACAAAAAAAAGCTATCAGGCCTCCAAGTAATTATCTTTCTAGCAAAGCATTAACTGCGTAATTTACTTAAGAAGGAAGCAAGTACCAAAACCATAGACCACAAGTTTTACTGCCTGTTGCAAATGCTACATTAAGTTTTTATGATAAATTCTTTTCCAGGCACTTGAAAGTGTTTTTGCCTGAAGTGATTTTACTCAAGAAGCACTTTTAAACATTTATCCGTAACATCAAAGACTTTCCTCAATCCACAAAACTGCAACAAACTAGAAGCGCACTATAACAAATAGATAACAAAATTCATCAAGCCCTAGCTTAACCTACAATATACATTTCAAGTCATTCTACTTTATGAATACAAACACAGTAGAGAAAGCCGGAGGGAGAAAGATGAAACGCACCGTTTTTGAGGCCAATGGTGGAATCATTAACGTTGAGGTGATACAAAACGCCTTCGTAACGAATCTCGTACTTAGAAATTAAACTAATGAAACTTCCAATGTACGATTCCGGTGCATGTTTTTTATTCGAACTCGCCATCTTCTCTCTGTTCTATCGCACAATACAAGTGAAAAATTCCAGAAGAAAAGAGAAAAAAAAAAAAAAAAAGCGCGAGAAAGTGAACGAAAGCGAGGGAAAGTTGAAAGGAAAACGTTTTCATGCGCTTCTAGAAAATCAAATGACCGCTCGTTCCTGTGTCCTTCTTGTTTAGTATAAATTTCTGGCCAAGGCAAGGCAAGGCAAAAGAAAAGGAACACGTTTCGTGTTTGGCGTTTAATTGTTATTAATTTGAGAATTAAATCGCTGTTTATATGGTAATTACTTGGGCCTGAACATATATTAGTGTAGACCCGTTTCTTCTTTTAAGGCTCATCTGTTGGGCCTCATCGTGTTGGGTTATTGGCCCATTTGCTTCTCGTTGTGGGCCTGTCGAGTATTCGTTTGTTATTTCAAAGGGTTAAACGATATTCATGATAAAGAAAAAAATATACAGTGTGTTAAACAACGGTACATCAACAGCATACGTAGAACCCAACCAATCAAGTTTTGTCTTCTTTCTTCTTCAACAGAATACGTGCAAAACCAGAAATCTTAGATCTGATTATCATCACAGAGTGAGCTCAACGGAATCCTCGTTAATTTTTAACTGCGAGGATTCACATTCAGTCACTATTTCCAAGTGAAATCAATTCAGTTCACTACGAAAGTGAGCGAACAAAGAAGATAAAAGAGCAAAGCTGGAGCAATTGAAGACGATCGGAAGGGAGCTCGCAATGGGCTCCCAAGGTGGGTTTGGTCAATCCAAGGAGTTTCTCGACCTCGTCAAATCGATTGGCGAAGCCCGATCGAAGGCGGAGGAAGACCGAATTGTACTTAACGAGATCGAGACTTTGAAACGCCGAATCTCCGAGCCTGATATTCCGAAACGGAAGATGAAGGAGTACATCATTCGCCTCGTCTACGTCGAGATGCTTGGTCACGACGCGTCTTTTGGCTATATTCACGCTGTTAAAATGACCCACGATGATAATTTGGTCCTGAAACGAACTGGGTATTTGGCAGTTACTTTGTTCTTGAACGAGGATCATGATTTGATTATCTTGATTGTTAATACGATTCAGAAGGACTTGAAATCGGACAATTATTTGGTGGTTTGTGCTGCTTTGAATGCTGTTTGTAAGTTGATTAATGAAGAGACGATTCCTGCGGTTTTGCCGCAGGTTGTTGAGCTTTTGGGTCATTCTAAAGAGGCTGTGAGAAAGAAAGCTATCATGGCGCTTCACAGGTTTTATCAGAAGTCTTCTTCCTCTGTTCAGCATCTCGTCTCGAATTTTCGGAAGGTGGGTGTTGATTGTTTTCCCTTTTTATGTTAAATCAAACATAGGTGTAGTTAACAATGTCCATAATTTTGATGAATCTTGGTATAGTGTATTATCATTTAATGTATATGTGATAATGGAATTAAAATAGTGTGCTATTTTTGCTAGCTTTCACCAATTAGTTCCTGCTAGTTTTGCTGCTCAAGCAGTAACTGACGGCTACTGCTCAAACGTTTTGAGGTCTTCAATTTATTAACTCATGTTCTTTGTATAAGTTTCCTCATGTATTTACTAGTATGGTTTGCTTTGTTGCAGAGGCTTTGTGATAATGATCCTGGGGTCATGGGTGCAACATTGTGCCCTCTTTTTGATCTTATAACGATAGATGTCAATTCTTATAAAGACTTAGTTATCAGCTTTGTAAGCATTCTTAAACAAGTAGCCGAACGTAGGTTGCCTAAGAGTTACGATTACCATCAGATGCCAGCTCCTTTCATTCAGGTTTGTTGCATATTTTGCTCTCATTCTTTTGCTCTTTTGTTTGGTTTTGATTCTTATTGAAAAAAATGTGTAATTTTTTGGGAAAATGCTATTTTAATTATATGTAATTTCCTGGGAAATGCAAAAATAAATTCAGTGGATGAAAAATAAGGTGTAGAATAGCTTATATATCACCCTTAGTTTTGTTGCTCGACATTCTAAAACTAATTTAGTTTTGTTGCTCGACATTCTAAAACTAATTTACTTCACTTGGTTACTACCATATTATTTTTGACATCATTTTGTTCCCAAGCTTTATAATATATCTGCTTGACTCTGCAGTTATGTTTACTTTCACCTATATTCATCAATCTACTACTTTTTCCCTGGAGATGCAGTTAATTCAAATCATAGTTTAATTATACAGATCAGGTTGCTGAAAATTCTGGCATTGCTGGGAAGTGGGGACAAGCAAGCGAGTGAGAACATGTATACTGTCATAGGTGACATATTCAGGAAGTGCGATTCATTGAGTAATATAGGAAACGCTGTTCTTTATGAGTGCGTATGCTGTGTTTCTGCTATGTATCCAAATCCTAAGTTATTAGAATCTGCAGCTGATGTTATTGCCAGATTTTTGAAGGTTTGCTCCTGGAACCTTGTGCATGGTGATTTCGCCATTTGATTTGGCTTCTTTTGTGATGACTTGCATTTATAGGATTGTAAACTTGTTGGCAGAGTGATAGTCATAACTTAAAATATATGGGCATTGATGCGATTGGTCGTTTGATAAAGACGAGTTCAGAAATTGCTGAACAACACCAGTTGGCTGTTATTGATTGCTTAGAGGTGAGGGAGATTACACTTTCAGGTGCTTATGAGATTACTCTTGTTTGGTATCTATAAAGCCGTCGGAGGTCTTTATTTCTGTTCCCGTTCCTGTTCCCTCCCTATGTATTTGCTTAATTCATTATGTTGATATCGCCATATGACAGCCTCTTTTGTTTCAGCTCTTGGGAATGTAACAATAATATAGATTTAGATTCCATATTGTTATTTTTTTATTTTGATTTATTTTCCTATTGGTAAATATGCCTTTTTCTTCTTTGTGATGTTATTTGTCATGGCTAGGGTGTTGGCTGTTTCCTTTGGAAGGAAAATTGGAACTGTATGGTGTATGATTGTTTTTGTAGTTACTTTTAACTGTTTTTGACATACAGTGGAGAGAAAGGGTAGAGGAGAAGAATAAGTGAACCTCAGGCCATTTGATAGAGGGAAAGCATTTTTCGGGAGGAATTATTTATGGGTTTTGCTTGTTGATTGTGCTATGTATTTGTTTGAGTGTATATACATATTGACAGCTGTTATATATTTATATATATGTTGGTGAAGGGGTTGTGAGATGCATTGTTACTTTTTGTTTGGCTATGAAATTTGTCTCCATTAGAGGAAGGGAGGGTGAAAAAAACTCTTGAACAAAATTGTTCAATTTTTTTCCTCACCTTTAGGTGTGCAATTGACTTTATAACATTTGAATACAAGTGGGATACCAAGTACGAATGTTATATGTAAATGAAGCACATCATTCTGTGCTTATGTGATCTATCTGCTGCTATTACTTTTCTGTCTGAAAAAGGGAAAATGTATGCTGTAAGTGGATATGTGTAAATTTGTGTTTGTTGGGGGGCAAGGGAATGTAGTAGAAGCATTGATTGGATAAGCGATCTTCCATGACATATCTTTATGGTTTTCCTTGCCACCTTTTTAATAATATACTGTTTCCTTTAAACTTGATTTTAAATGTCACAGGACTCGGATGATACTCTTAAGCGAAAAACCTTTGAACTACTTTATAAAATGACTAAGTCGTCCAATGTGGAAGTGATTGTTGACCGCATGATTGATTACATGATTAGCATTAATGATAATCATTACAAAACTGAAATAGCATCTCGGTGTGTGGAGCTAGCAGAGCAGTTTGCTCCAAGTAACCACTGGTTTATCCAGGTAATTATAATGTTGGCTTTTCCCTAGATCATTTATTGTACAAAATTAGTACTTAATCATTTGAGTGTTCATTCAATGTTAGCCATGTCTGATGTATTTACTCTGCAGACCATGAATAAGGTGTTTGAGCATGTGGGAGACCTGGTCAATATCAA
>CP135533.1:1515163-1568912 GCA_032402905.1 Khaya senegalensis
TAATGGACTCTAAATTATTGGATGCATTACTTTTACCATTCAGGCTACTGAGTTTGGTGACAAATCTGGAGGATCAGAGTTCAAACTAGCTAACTCTTGTATAATTTAATTATTAAGTAAATTGAAATTTTTTTAAAACTCTAATTAAGATAAATTTCAAGTTTAATGTACCATATAGGTTTAGGGTTTAGTAAATCTTCCAAGTCCAATTTTTCAAGTAAGAGCCCCGTTTATACGTGGCAGCTTGGACCTTCTATCGTGACACCAATCAAACACGGTTTCCCTCGTAGACTTCAGCAGAAAAGCTTACAAAACAGAAACATCCCAAACAGCACAAAGCAATCACAAAAGCCACAATGTATCGTGGAATGATATCGAAGCGCCATTACAAGACAATTCTACATTTTCGCCTTTGCAGTGAAAATAAGTTCAAGGTAAATAAGATAACATAGTAAAGGGTTTTCCCTAATTATTTGAACTTGAAAAGATACCTGAATATGAAGCTTTTTCTATGCACACAAACTCAAATTCTTGGTAGAGGACTACATACCCCCTCGCGTACAGTATCTGCCCAAACCCAAAACAACAATATATCATAAGTATACGTACAAAGTCCAAACTAAACATATCTCTCAAGCATATACTACTATGTCCCTGGACTATAACAGAAAATCATAAATGCACAAAATCAACTAAACTGCATGCAAAAACTATCAAACTTGACTCAAAATAGAACAATTTGAGAGAAAGGACACATCAGAAGCAGCATCATTTAAGAGTATTATATCCAAATGCAAGCAGCAAAAAGGAGCCAAGCACCTCTTCCTTCATAGCTAACATGTGATACTGCTGTCGAACATGAAGATTCTTTTATTAAAAATGTACACATTCTGGCTTTGCTTTTCAAGTAACGGATTTCCGTTTTATTTCATCTTTTTAACTTATCAGGTTAAATTTCTGTGATAACTATACCATTAGTTGTTTATGTCTTATGCTTTTCATCCATTACTTCGATATGAATGGGAAGGAAAGAGCTATGGATCCTCTTTCTCATTATTGTAAGAATGTGTGCTTTTTATGTTAAATGCGTCCTTGGACTCTTTCTTTCATCCACAATTAAGACACATATAACTGTGCTTCGTTGTTAGTGTATGCACGTCCTGTATTTCTATATGTATACAAATTATTTACTGGCTTGCGCGTGTTTTTGTCTAATCTTCGGAAGTGGTTGGGCTGTTTTTAGTGATTGCTTCTGATAGGGAATAATATCAATTGACTTGGTTTGATGTTTGTTCTGGGATACTCAAGTGTACATGCCGTTTATGCTCAAGCCATATATATTGGCTTACATTTTTCACTGCCACGACACGTAAAAGAAAAAAAAAAAAGTGAAAAAAGGGAACTCAAATCATTGGGAAGAGAACTGTATTCTTTTTTGCTCTTATTGATCCATTTATTTTTGTGATGTGTAGGTGAAGGATGATAGGATGATTATTGATAAGACAGTCGATGATCAAGTACCCCCTATGGAAAAGCAGAAGGGGCTTCACTGATAACTTGGTCACTGACCAAGCTTGTTGTGGAGAAATGTGTGCTTACCACCATATTGGCAATGTATTTGTTTATGAGAAGCTGGATATGCTCTTGGTAGGAGATACTCTGTTTTCTGTGGCAACTATTTTTATGCGCTTAAATGCAAATGCTTACCACTTAAATGTCAATTGATAATGCAAAGCATAGGCTAATGGGGATTTTATTTCTAAATTGGAACACCGCGGGGAATTTACGTTTTGATAAAATTTTGACAATGAAAATTTCCCTGTCTTGTTATGTGTCATTTGTCCGCGTTCTTACTCTGACCTATAAATGGAACAAAACTTTGTAGAGGGGCTTCATTTTTTGTTGGGCTGAGTTTAAACTTGCCGAGGTTTGTTGGTCCAAGTTGGTTTTAAGTCATACATGCATGTACAGTAATCTGCTTTGGGAAATTTAAATAGCTAACCATAAGAAAACATGCTTATTCTGAATAACTGTTCAAATATGATGCTGTTTTTCCTTGGTTCACCAGTTTTGCATGCTCGGATTTTTTTTTCTCCCTAATTCTATTTCTTAATGTTGTCACAATTTTAGAAACAACAAGGGTGAGTGACACATGAAACAGTCTTTCTTGGGGTCTGGCCGATTTGGCATGGATGTTACTTCCTCTTATCATATTAGTATTATTTGTTTTCATGATTTTCTGTTTTAGTGTCTATATTAATTGCTAACCACCTCATTTCTTGTGTATCTATATAGCACGAACTTACACATTGGGATTTAATTGTGAAGATCAGAAGGAGCTAGAATATGCTTTGAAGTTTTGCTGATTTAAATCTTGTTCTCCTTTAAGGTGGATGTATGAACTGACATGTTTAGCATTGGCGACAAATTTTACGCAATTGCCTTATTTATTACTAAAGAGTGCTCAATTTGACGGTTTGTACAAATTAGTCACCTAGTGGCAGGTATCAGAAACGTATCATCTATTGTTGCTCTGCCCTCTCTTCGTGGTTATGTTATATTCATGTGATCATAGATAGATCCTCAGGGTGGGAGTCATAAGCCGGATAGAGTTTGGAATACTACTTCTGAGGCGGAATATTGGAGTATCGGTATTCATAACTGGGTTTAGGGAAGTTCAAATGGGTGCGCGGGAAAACTTTGATTGGAAATAAAATGTCTGATTATTTTAGATGACATACCTTCATACGTTGGAAAGCTGCTTCTATTGAGTTCTTTATTGCGGAAGTCCAAGAGCAGCTAATGGCGCCTGATTAAATCTATCTGTGTTACTGTAGTTTGAAGATCAGTTGTGTTGGAACAGTTGAATGCCTTGCGCATTGTTCTGTGCTTCTTGAAATACATGAGATTGGCTGCTTGAGCTACTGAACTACTTTATCAACATTGTTTCTTGATTTTCTTCTGCTTTCCTTTCTTGGGCAACTCTATCAGCATTTTCTAAAGTTGTTAAAATAAGTAAATACGTATGACAGTTGTATGCAATAACTGATACAGGTAATAAAAAATAAGAACCTACAAGCATGACAGTGTGGTGGTGTCTTTTGTGAAGCTGTGGATTGTCATTCAGGTGAAAACAACAAACAAGCAAGATTGTAAAGGAAAAACTGTTTTCTGCCTCAAAATTTGAAACCAAACATTGAGGCTCTGTCTGATACTAGTATGTTGTGAATAAGTTCCAGCTCTTATGAAACCAAATCAGTAGGTGTCAAATAAACCTACATGGATAGTTGGTAAATATTGGTTACTAAGTAAAAGTTATTGCTTACCAAATGTTTTCATTGATGTGCTTTCACAATAGGAGCACAACAGTTCAAAATAGAGCCTGAAACCACCAATACAACGCTCAATTATTTACGTGAGAAGTGAGGTGAACTAAGAACTTTCGGATAAACGAGGGTAGTTAGTCTTCTAGCTGTTCCAAGTAGAGGCCATTGGATTGCAAAAAGATAAGAGAACATTCCATTCTAGACGGTAACACGCAGTCGCCTTTAAACGCCTATAAGATTATCATTAGATATCTCCTGGACTCGTACCTGGTTATCCACCGATTAGTTATCCTCGCCTATCTGTTCCATGCACCAGGTATTTCTTAATTCTGTCATAAATCATACTGAGATCAGAGATAAGTTATAAGCTTAATTTAGTGATAACCTGCATGTTGTACGTACATGGATGGAACGGTAATATAAGCTCAGATTTTCAACATCATTGAAGAATTAAATCGAATTCTCTTCCTCTCCGCTATATTTTGTGATTGCTTGAAAATGTGATTACATTTGTTGCAATGTTTCAGTTAGGATTTGTTAAAGAACAAGGATGAACAAAAGTAGATAATGAACTTCTGTTGTATTGAGTATTGTTCTTATTTTTGAAAGACACAGCTTACAAATTCTGAATACAAATGAGAATATATAGACCTACGAAAACTAGAAATTGCACTAAGGACAAAATACTGAAAACACGCTGTTGCATGCATTAGCACAATGCATTTTGACAGTCGAATGATGGCTTCAGCATGAATTTTCAGAAATCGTACATAACAAAAAACTCCGGCTGTATATCAGAGGCCAATGGAGAGGACAAGACTTCGGCCTGTGTTCTTTAGTGTGCTTGACCTAGTTTTGAGCTTGTCATGAGGAAGCCCATCAGCTGATTTCATCTTCAACTGTTTCATCCGGTATGAAACTCAGCACCATGCAAAAACCCTATCGTTAATGTTGGAATTAAGCAGTGGGAAAACTAGTCAAAACCATTTAAACAATGAATAAAGAGAAGGCATATCCGACATACATGTATTAGTATACAAAAATGAGGTAGTGTTCTACTTCTTTATAGAATTCATGCTGCATTTTGTTCATAAGGATCCATGCAAATAGTTAGTTGTAAAGACAATTGTTGCTGGCATACTTCATTCATGATCTGCTATCATTAATTCTATAAATAGATTAAAAAAATGTACATAATGGAAATTTTCTCCATCAAGTCCATAATAAAAAGAAATTTAGAAAGATGTGAAAAAAAAAATTAGTTTAAGAGAACTCTCAACTAAATAAATATTTAAAAAAAATAACATAAAATTAAACTAACACTTATTTTCTCAAAATTATGGAAATATTTTGAGAAAATTAAAATATGTTCTCTTGTTTTAACAAATATAGAATTTCGTTTTTCGATTATTCATATATTTATTTTTTTAAAAAAAAAATTGAACATAGAATTCTCTTACATGGATCCGAGAATGTGCCGAATATAGGCTCAAGTAGATTTGTACCGGCCCATTTATTAATCGAACGACCAAACCCACACAATCCGACTCGGATCCAGTCTAAAGAAAGAAAGAAAACCCTAACACTAAGGCTTTCACCAGACACACAAAGAGCTGTCCCAGCACGCGTCTCTCTTCGATTTGAAGGTATTCTCATTACCTTTCGGATAATTTTACTTGTCGATAATTGTTCTTCTTATCGTTTGTATGAAATGAATTGTTTTTCAATCGAATTTGCGAATTGCGAATTGAAAAACAGAAATTGGAGTAACTAACGAGGGGAGATGGCTGACCGATTGACGCGTATAGCTATAGTCAGTTCTGACAGATGTAAGCCCAAGAAATGTCGTCAGGAATGCAAGAAGAGTTGTCCCGTTGTTAAAACTGGTGAGTTATCGATCGGACGCGTTTTCGTTTCTTTTGGTTGTAATTGGTATCTGGCTTTTTAGTGATTTAGGGAAGGAAACTGGTAATTTTGATAATTTATTTGATGATTTTGAGGATTTGGCTACTGTTGGTTTTGTAATGTATATACTGGCTTTTGATAAATTGTTACAAACTTAGTCGAGATGCACACGGGTTTGCGACGATTTAATAGGATTCTGGGTGTAATTGTCTTTCACGGTCAGCCAAAGAATTTAGATAAAAAAATTGAAATTTTGTTATCCTGTTAGGCCTTCTATCGTGTTACTGCTTTGAGTCTGTTCCTGTGTTGACTAATGGAGGAATCCCCGCTTTTGAAGTGAGAATGGCTTGTCTTCTTGTGACTGTGCTCTTTGTTTGCTTTCACAATCACGTGCTATCCTACTTCTTGTTGGCTATGAATTTTGCTTCTATTGCTGTCTTTGGTTGCTATGGATATTTGTTTCTCTTACCCTTTCTTATCAAAAATTTGCAGGGAAATTGTGTATCGAGGTTACCCCTGCTTCGAAGATTGCTTTTATATCTGAGGAGTTGTGTATTGGATGTGGAATCTGTGTCAAGGTTTGTAAATCAGATTGTGTTTCTACTGCATGTTTGTTTTCTACTTTACTTGTAGTTTATGTATCCAATTGTTAATTTAAATTGCATGTGCAGAAATGCCCATTTGAGGCAATCCAGATCATCAACTTGCCGAAGGATTTGGATAAAGATACAACTCATCGATATGGCCCCAACACTTTTAAACTACACAGGTTACTTCATGGCTATTCTTCCTGAAAGTTGGTAATGTGTTGTTTTATTTGTTTTGAGATTGCTGGAAATTATAAATACAGGTTACCAGTCCCGAGGCCTGGGCAAGTGCTTGGCTTGGTTGGAACAAATGGTATTGGGAAATCAACGGCACTCAAGATTTTGGCTGGAAAACTGAAACCAAATTTGGGTCGTTTCAATGTAATACGCTGAAGTATCATATCCCTGTTTGCTTCTTGATGTATACATTTTATTAACATAATTGAGTTTTGTTTTCACAGAACCCTCCAGATTGGCAGGAAATTTTGACCTATTTCCGAGGGTCTGAGCTGCAGAATTACTTTACTCGCATTCTGGAAGACAATTTGAAGGTACCGTGTCTTTTACCCATGTTTTGAGGTGTTTAATACCTTTTGTATCTGTTTTTCATTACCACATTACTTCAAAATGGAAACTTGTTAGTTCCTATTGTTGAATATCCGTGATTCATGCAAGAAATGAAAAAACAATTAGAAAAGAGATAGGATGCTAAAAATGGAAATTTGGTATAACTAATATAATTTTTTGCTAAAATTTATATTAGTTATTTTTGCTATAATTTCTGTCATTACTTTGGTAACTGTTTGATTCTCATTGTGACTAGCTGTGATCCTTATATGCTTCCTTATCTTTCTACTAAAGATGTGTTTTCAATCTAATAGGCTATTATAAAGCCCCAATATGTTGATCACATTCCAAAAGCAGTTCAAGGCAATGTAGGCCAGGTCCTTGACCAAAAAGATGAGAGAGATATGAAGGAAGATCTTTGTGTGCAGCTTGAGCTGAATCAAGTTATAGACCGTAATGTTGGGGATTTATCAGGTGGAGAACTCCAGAGATTTGCCATTGCCGTTGTTGCCGTGCAGAATGCAGAGATTTATATGTTTGATGAGCCTTCCAGTTATCTTGATGTTAAGCAGAGGCTTAAAGCTGCCAAAGTCGTCCGATCGTTGCTCAGGCCTAATAGGTTTGATTTGTCATTTTTTATTTTTCTAAGATTTTATCAAGGTTACCTTGTTTTAGGGATTTAAGTGAGGTTATTTACTCTTATCAAAACTTTGTGTTTCAGCTATGTCATTGTTGTGGAGCATGATCTTAGTGTCTTGGATTACCTCTCAGATTTCATTTGCTGCTTATATGGGAAGCCTGGTGCATATGGTGTTGTAACTCTTCCTTTCTCTGTTAGAGAAGGAATCAATATTTTCTTGGCTGGATTTGTACCTACTGAAAATCTACGGTTTCGTGATGAATCTTTGACCTTCAAGGTATACCCTTTCTATTTTTTTTTGGCTGTATTTCTTCCCTGTTGTAGATGTTCTTTTTTCATGAACTTGTTTGGTTTTTCTAGGTTGCTGAGACTCCACAAGAAAGTGCTGAGGAAATTGAGACATATGCACGATACAAGTACCCCACCATGACTAAAACTCAGGGCAATTTTAGGCTTCGTGTGGTCGAGGGTGAATTTACCGATTCCCAGATTATTGTGATGTTGGGTGAGAATGGGACGGGGAAGACAACCTTTATCAGAATGCTGGTATTGTTTAGTTTCATTTAATTTTGTGTGCTTTGTGCTAGATAGCTGTTAAGTCCTCATGAATTACAGCCTCTTGAACAAATTAAGTGATCAACCTTTTTGGCTAAATCTGTAGGCTGGATTATTGAAACCTGATATTGTAGAAGGTTCTGATGTGGATATACCTGAGTTTAATGTTTCTTACAAACCTCAGAAGATCAGCCCCAAATTTCAGTCTACAGTTAGACACTTGTTGCATCAAAAAATACGTGATTCATATATGCATCCGCAGTTTGTGTCGGATGTGATGAAACCTCTTCTTATTGAACAGTTGATGGATCAGGAAGTTGTGAATCTCTCTGGCGGAGAATTGCAAAGAGTTGCATTATGTCTGTGCCTTGGGAAGGTAATTGTTCTAACTTAATAGAAGTCAAAAGGAGAAATATAAAAAGTTTGGTAGAAGGATCTGGTTCAGTAGAGGCTGAGAATCATGGTTACATATATCACCGTGGTAGTTCTAAAGTTCTGAGATATTATTTGTTGCTTGAAATATGTTAAACTTCTTCAATTTTAAACTGCCTATTTATGCAAAGGAACAATTTTTTACATGGCTTCAAGTCTGAGGGTGCATAAGTTTAGTGAACATATAAACATAATGCATGTGTCACATTGTAAGCAGCAGATGCATCTTTCATTCTGTAAATGTTGGCATGTTGCTATGGTGAATGGAGAAATTTTCTGTTTGGATTTAGTTTAAAGGAACTGATGTGAGATTTTATTAGTGGCTTCTGTTGTGCAAGCAAATCAAGATTGGGTTCTTAGATGAAGTCTCACTAGAATCCTAGTGATGCTTGATGCTAACTCAAATAATGGAAGCAGATTTTTATTATTTTGGTCTAGCTGATGCACTGCTTACTTTTTATGCAGCCCGCAGACATTTATCTGATTGATGAACCTAGTGCATATCTTGATTCTGAGCAGCGTATTGTTGCTTCAAAAGTCATTAAGAGGTTTATCCTGCATGCAAAGAAAACTGCATTTGTGGTTGAACATGATTTTATAATGGCTACTTATCTGGCAGACAGAGTTATTGTCTACGAGGGAAAGCCATCAGTGGATTGTACTGCAAATTCTCCTCAGTCATTGTTGACGGGAATGAATCTTTTCTTATCTGTGAGTTTCCCAAACTACTTTCCTATATTTATATATTTTGCCTCTGCTGCTGAGAATTAATTGCAATTGTAGGATCATTATTAGGACTCACTTTGGAGCTTCCATATGCTCTGTCTTCCTCTCTCATATTTATACTTCCACATGATATAGTACTCACTGTTGTTTACTTTTGCACTTAATGCAGCATCTAGACATAACATTTAGGCGGGATCCAACAAATTACCGTCCAAGAATCAACAAACTGGACTCCACCAAGGACAGGGATCAAAAAGCTGCTGGGTCATACTATTACATTGATGATTGAAATAATAAATCAGGTCTAGTTAATTCAGCTCTGCTTGCCATTACCTTGAATGTAATTTCCGGAGGCACCTAGAGATTTAGTGGAGTTTGGAGACATCAATGCGGGCTTAGCATGGAATCCCTACTGAATCATGGATGTTACGTAGACAAACAAACAGGCCTTTTTCCTGAAGAATATTTGAACGAGTTCTCAGGCCATCTACAGATGCTGCCTGCTTTAGTACATTTTTCACTAAATTGTGCTTTCTGTTTTCACCAATTTTGGTTATGGTTTAGGTGAGTGAATCTGAATGTTATTTAACAAATTAGAGAGGCATGACTATGCTGTGAGACTTGACTTGTTGAGGCGCACAATCTTGTCTTGTGTAATTTTTGATATTTATATTTGACAGTTCTGCGCCATCATACTTGCAAGAAAATTTTGAATATGTATTTAATTGTTCTCCGTTTTATTGTGCTAAACCCAGTATCTTGTAGCAAGAAGTTAGAGCTCTGGAATTGGATTTGAATGGAACGGCAAAATCTTATTTTATTTTGTGTTCTACTTTTACATCTTTTGTCTCCGAATAATCTAAATATAGATGGATGCACGAATTCAGAAACAAATTAATTCAAAACTGTCCTTTTGTTATCAATGTAAGATGCAAGTAATATACAATACAGTTTCCGTTAGAAAAATTGATGAACATCATCAAAGACCAACATCAACGAGACTGCAACCTGCTGTCTTCCTTAACTTTTTGCTCTCGATTGTTTCCCTTATTTCCACGACATCTTTCCATCTTCCTGAAGCAGCATACATATTCGACAATGAAATGTAGTATCCAACATTTTTAGGTTCCAACTCAAAAAGAAGTTCCGCAACATTTTTCCCCATCTTGGTATCACCATGATAGTTGCAGGCACTTAACATGGCTCCCCAAACACCAGGTTTAGGTTGAGTTGGCAGATGCTTAATGAACTCGTATGCTTCATGGAGTTTACCACATCGACCTAGAATATCAACCATGCATACATGGTGCTCAGTTTCAGGTTCTACTCCATATTCCTCTAACATTTGGTTGTAATACCAGAGGCCTTCATCTACAAGTCCTGAATGGCTACAAGCGGACAAAAGACCGATGAAAGTGCTTTTGGTTGGTCTTATTCCAGAATTGCACATTTCATGAAATAGTTCAATTGCTTCTCTGCCTTTGCTGTGGTACCCGTATGCTGAAATCATAGAATTCCAAGTTGCATTAGACTTCTCTTTTGAATTTTTAAAGATTTGGCAAGCAATGTCTAATCTCCCACAGTTGCTGTACATATCCAGAAGAGCTGCTGATATAAAACAGTTTTCCTGAAATCCCAAGCGGAATATACAACTGTGTATTTGTTTCCCATGTCTTAGAACTCCTAGTTGAGTGCAAGCAGAGAGAACGCTGACTATGGTGATCTCATTAGGTTCAAACTCGAGACAACGAAATAGTTCAAGGGCTCTTATTTCAGTTTTATTCTGAGAATATGCAGAGATCATGCAATTCCATGAACATAAATTGCGGTTGGAACTTAATTCAAACACTGTTCTAGCACTCTCAATGTCCCTGCATCTGCTGTACATGGTGATTAAAGCATTCTGTACGCGAGTGTTTGAACCCATCAAAGATTTTAGACTAAGCCCGTGAAGATATTTCCCTTCAAAGGCCAGCTCAAGATTTCCACATGCTAATATGATGTTGACAAGGGTTACTGAATCGTGGCTGGCATTTTGCTGCTGCCTCATCGATTTGAACGTTTCAAAAGCTTCTTGAAAATGGCCATTCTGTGTGCAAGCGGCAATTACAGTGTTCCAACAAGAAGTATCCCCTATGTAAGAAATTCTCTGCAGCAATGAGAAAGCAGGCACCATGTCTCCGCAATTAATATACATGAGCATTAGGGCATTGATTGCAAGAGAATTGTTTGAAAATCCCAACTTCAGCTGCCAACAGTGCATTGATTTACCAAACTGGAGGGATTCAGAGGAATCACAAGATGGAAGAATTGCCAACAGAGTTGACAAGCTGAACTGTGAACAAAAACAGAGCATTTCCTTGAATAAATTTTGAGCCTTGCTTGAATATCCATTTTGACTATACCCTGAGATCATCGTATTCCATGAGACCAAGTCTTTTACAGGGATGAAGTCAAACAGAAGCTCAGCATTTTCTACTTTGTTGCATTTTGAGTAGAAGTCCATTAGGCTGTTCATCACTAACAAATCACATCTCAAAAGTCTACGCATTGCATAGCCATGTACATTTCTTCCTTCTCTCAATAATAAAAAGTCTGCACAAATTGAAATTATAGTGACTATAGTTGCTATATCAGGTTTAACAGACCCAGTCAATTGCATTTCATGCAGAAGATGAAATGCTTCTTCAATCTTTCCATTTGAAGAAAATCCATCAATCATTACATTCCATGTAACAACATCCTTACATGTCATACCCCAAAATACTGTCTCTGCAGCTTTGATATCTCCACACTGAGAATATAATGAAACAAGTGAATTGGCAACCGAAACATAAGAGCTGTCCTCGTACCCCAACTTAGTCCTCCATGCATGAATGATTTGACCATATCTCAACTCCCCAAGACAAACAGATGCTGCAATAGCAGATGACAGGCTCACATTATCCGGTTGTTCTCCAGAACAAGTCATTTCTCTAAAGTAGAACAAAGACTTCTCAGGATGATTGTTGCGAAGAGAACCACTCATCATTGTATTCCAAGACACGACGTCTTTACAATGCATCCCTGCAAACATGCACTCTGAAGAGTTCAAGTCACCACATTTTGCATACATGTCTAGGACTACATTACCTAGACTACACTCTGAAAGCATCCCAGCCTTTATGCATAAACAGTGAACAACCCATCCTTCTTTCAAGCAATTCATCTGGGATAAAGCTGACACGGCAATCAAAAGAGTTGTGGAATCAAACTTAATTCCCTCTTCAATCATGTCAGCAAATAAATGAAACACCATGGCAGCACACTGGTTTTCAACACAGGCAGTGATCATAGCGTTCCAAATGACCACGTCCTTATCACAAGTTTCCTTAAACAGAAGCCATGAAGAATCAAAATAACCGACTCTAGAGTAAGCTGTAAGTAGAGAGGTGGAAGTTGGCAAGTTGGCGAGAAAACCTACCTTGAGGGCAAAACAATGAACAGTTTTGACAGTTACGTCATCAAGTCTTGCATTAAACGATTTAATAAGATCAAGAACAACATGAATTCGGGTATTCTGGGGATGTTGATTTCTCTGCGACATTTGATCGAACGCTTGATAAAAGGAGGAAAACTGAGATGAATGAAGTGCACAAGTATTATGGGTTTTGGACATAAGAGGATATGAATTGATGGGTGAAATGGGATTTTCATGTTTTCTGTGAGCATTGTAAGATACGTAATTAATAGCTCTAAAAGTGAACGTATAATCCAAAGATGGTGTAGACTGGAACAGAGACTGTCTCAGTCTGAGCATGGCAGGTTGCAGCCGATTACTCGGCATGCAGGCAATGCAAGATACTCTCTATTCTCAACGCACCCAGCAATACAAATCTTCCCTTTCCCAACTAATAGTCTTACGAAATGCATTCAGGACGGAAACATAGACGATGGTTTTATTCCACGCGAATTTCTTTTCCTTTCGTTCGTTAGAACTCTCAGAATATCAAAATGAGTAGAATATCACGAAATGGAAATTGTGTTGGTTGTATTTCAAATACACCTAATACAAAATATGTTGTTATTTAAACATACTATTGTAACGATCCTTTACAAAATAATGATTTATGGCCAAATTATTGTATGGTTAACAGTGACTATAGTCTTTTGCACAGAGAAAAATCTAACAACATTATCTCCCTTATTGTTACCGAAGATACTAGCTCATAACCTGTTCTGAAGTTTTTGTATTGGAAATGCACTTTTACAAACTAAACTACTTAATCCTGAAAGTTAAAACTCATACAACCGATTTGCAAGAGGACATAATCTTACAAGGGCTGAATTTATCTGAAGGACAATGTTAACAATGCTCCCACTTTTAACAAATAACAAAGAACAAACTGAACAGGGACAAGCTCTAAGCTAGTTAAACTACTTCTATTCAATAATTCTTCAGTGTTAAGATGAAAAGAGAAACTACTGATAGATTGATTGAAAGGACTAAAGAAAAGTTGCCCAAACATCCAGCATACTCTTAACATGGATGTTATCTCATCTTCAAATCATGAAGTTCTTTTGCATTGCTGAAAGATTTATCAGAGGTCAAAATTTTTTATATTGTCACAACAAAATAGAAAAAGAAATAGAATACATCTGGCTTTCTCTATTTAAAAGGGAAAAAAAGGAAAAATAAACGATACAACCCTCTTCCCATTTTCAGACTCAAATACAAGCTGCTTGGGTTAATTGTCTTAAGAACTAAACCAGCTGAAGCATTTCTACCATTTTCCCATTAGCTGGAAGCGCATTTTGTTAACATTTTCTTGATGTTAGGGCTCACCAAGGTGGGTGATCATCCTGCTGAGTCTGAGGTGGGATTGCTTTCCAATCAGGTTTCTCGTCCCAGTACATGTCATAATAAATGTGTCCGGGAGTGTGGTTTTCTACGCAGCACCATATGCCGACATACCGCTTCACACGTTTTTTGAATTTCTCTTCTCTTGTCTGAGCATTCATTTCCACGTTGTATCAGCATATGAAAACAAGAAAGTTCTTTCAAACTCCTGATGATATGGTAAATTCAACAAAAGAGGAGAAATAAACTTGCCTTGTCAGTGTAACCAAGGAAAGCATCTTGCATTGAAGAGAACTGAATGACTTTTACGTCCTTGAATGAGGAGAAAACCGTCTTGAACTGGATATCAACAGTAACAATTGAAATGATCAGATTGGTATATTTTACTTAATGGTGTGCAAAACTAGAGGGTGTATACAACAAAGTTCTCTCCTTTGCTGGAGAACCAGACATAAAATAATTTCTTCCACAGATAGAACCAATTTCTAGGATCTTCCATGTAGACACTGATCTTATTACGGTATCAGCATCTTGCTTACTTTTTCCCTCAAAAGAGTTTGATACCAAATGCATGTTTCAGTTCTGTTGAATCAGGGTTTTTCCTTGATTATATCAAGTCCATAGAATACCATTTCTTCAGGGTTTCGCAATAGTCATGCCTCAATATTTTAAAAAGAATAATAATTAATTGGCATAAGTTTGTATAAATTCTAGAATACCGTTTCTTCACTGCTGTGCTTTGGAAACCTAAGTATTCTTGGTGCAGTTGTAGTGCTTGTTGCATTACAATCATCTGATCCATCTTGACAAAGTTGAACTTCAAGCCATGACTCTTTCACCTGAAACAAACATCAAAAGCAAGAAGCTCCATTAAATGATGGCAATCAAAGATGACTCCCTAATGTACATGAATCTGATATCCATTATCCATTACATGTTTAGGCACTGATGGATTGTCAAAAAAAGAGTACTCTCTGATACCAATGCCAGGTCCGAATTCCTCCTCTGGCAGTTGTTGCAGCATGACATTTACCTGCAGAACAGTGCATATGTCTAAGAGTTGTCAGGCAATTAACGAAAAAGAACTAGGAATGTAGGCAGAAGAGGGCAAGAAAGTAAGAAAATATCTCTCATTTTTCTATTTGCACAAGGCTTTAAACTCTATCAGCATACTCCCATTAATGAACTACACATTAGCAATTTTCTCATTTTACCATTATGTCTTTGCAATAATCTTAAATCAAGTACTAGTCTTCTCTGTGGACCTTTCTTTTCTCTAGATCTCCAATAGTGCATCATTTTTTATTCTATACTTCAGTGTGTTTGGTCAAATTACCCAATAGGTATTTATAGTAATGGTTGGACAAACAGCTTTTCACACAAAGAAACCTCAGAAATGAGCTTGTTTAACAAAAAACAAGAATAACAGGTCAACATCAGCTTTAACAAAATATAAATACCTCAAATACGTGGTCCAAAGGGCAGAGGAAAGGTTGTCTAGTCATAGAACCCACCAGAACTCCAGGATGTGGAAACCACAGCCTATCCAACCTGCACCAAAGTGGTGGCATGACCTAAAAAAAGATAAAAAGAACAAAAGGTTATCAGAATATAAATCTCATTAACACTGTCAAATACAACTAGGAGATCTAATCAATCATATAATTAAGTACTATATCTGCATGCATCATATTGGCCCCATGTTGAATAGCCATTTGGAAGATGGATTATAATGGTTCACTCTTAAAATGATTCTTCATGTTTAAGAGATATTCTTTGACCATTGCCAGCCCTGGCTGACCAAAACACTGCAGATAATATGTTATGCATCATTATTATCAACATGGATTAAATTATATATTTATTTATTTGCATTGCGCATATAGATGAATAGAGAATTTGAAATGACTAATGATTTCAGACAAAGTTATTGTGACTTAGTTTTGGTGATTTCACTATTATCAATCACATTATTGATTGACAGCATGTTCGCATCATACACTAACCAGTTAATTTTATTGCACCAATGATTTTTCCTAATGATTTTTATTAGAAGTTAATAAATTTTTAAACCCTAAGTTTTCAGCTGAAAGTGCAATTTCTCTATCTTTTAGGACTTGTACCAGTCAAGTGTTGCTTTTATAAAGAATGGTACACAATAAACAAGAAACTCATTGCTGTAAAAGTCTCACTCTTATAGCATATGAACGACTGTAAAAGCACCAATTAGTTAAAGTTTGTTTTCAATGGTTTAAGTCTCATTATCACCAAATATGAACACATTAAGATTTCAGTTGTTCTCACCAATGTGCGATTCAATAATGAAGCGATAGCTAGTGCTGTCCTTATCTGTTTTATCTGAAAAAATAAGAAAAAATATAGAGAAGAAAAATTATGTAATGCAATATAACTCATAAACAATAGGCAGAAGACAGAACAATTAGGTAAATACATGCATACCTGGTAATTAACAAGAGAGAAGTGAGATTCCACATTATGCTCGCCATCTAGTAACAAGCTCTTTGGAATAGATGGCTTAAATGACAAGAAACCTCCTGCATAAGTTCCCCCAAAGAAATTACATTGTGATCATATTCTTGAAAGAGAATGTTTTTCAAAACATTGGAAAAAGGAAATAATAAAATGCGAGAGAGATATCCACAGATGCACACATCTGTGCATTCGCATGTCAATTTCTTAGTTTCATCTTTGGTACAAATTTAGGTCATAATGTGAAAGCAAAAACAATTTATGGAAGATTAGGCTCTATTAGTTAGGATGAGAAGAGGCCAGTTGGGACGGCTTGATAATGAGCAACTGAGAAGAGAAAGGTTCAAATTGGAAACTATACAGTTATCCCAAAAGTAATATCAATTTAAATATTATACACAAATGGTATTATTTTTGTGGATATCAGGTGGTTTAGCTATAAGGTTTTCTTCTCTATATTTTTTCTTATTGTTAGTTGGGGTCCTTATCAAATACTGCTTACGATTGCATTAGCTGGGGTCTGGGAATAAGAACCCAAAAACAAACACATTCATGCATGCTGTAAAGAAGACACATTTATACACATTTATGATGAAGAACTTAATAGAGAACTGAGTGGTATTAAGGACACTAGGACAAGATGAGCAGACAGAATGTATGAAACTGTTGATTGGAAATGTAGATCTTCACATAAGAGGATGAGCCTCAACTATCTATAACACCCTTACAAAAATTCTAGTCTAAAGACATAAAACACTGCAACAGCATTACCTGGTGCATCATAATATTCAGGTGGATCATAAAAAACCATGGCTTCCCGCAGTCGGTGACGCTTTCCGTCAGTGCCTCCATATTGGAATGTGGTATGCAAAGCATATGGCTCCAACCTCAGTTGTTTATAGATAGCCTGCATGCAAATAAAGCATCAGGACTAAAGAAATTGTAACAAGCAATAGATTCTGCCTTAGGTTTGATTCATAATTACTTATAAGAACCTAAGAAAGGACTCAAAATCCAGAATCCATGATAAAACAGGAGGAGGCAGCATCAAAAATTATAGAGAACATATATGCATTTTACCTGGACAAAATAAGTATGCCCACTGCAAAAGATACTAGCTGGCAGAACTCCCAGCTTTAAATTTCCATCATAAGCATATGCAAGTCCAGTGTCCCCAAAAACAGATGGTCCCAATTGCCTGCGTACAAGATCATTGAATCCATTTTGATCCCATATCTTGTCATCAGCTAGAAGCATTTCTTTCCATTCTTTTGCCAATTTCTTTGCAGACTCCGTTGGTCGCCAGTGAAAAATTCCCACATTGTACGCAGCGCCGACTGCCAAGGTGAACAACTACTATGACTGAATCTTTTACAAATTGTGGTATACCATTATTACCTTCAATAAAGTGAGTGACAGCCACTTGATTTTTTTTAAACATTAGATATGAAAAGGAATGAGTATGCCTGACATTTTATAAGCAGAGACTAGAGACAAATTTGGACAAAAGGCTGCTAACAAAAACTTGGACAGTTTCATATATAATCTTCACCTTGTTGCCAAATGTCCAACCTATCATCAACAACTGTGGGTACTACTTGATCACTTGAAGTTAAGATGTCTGCCTCAGGGTACCGAGCAAGATACGGAAGCGGATTCTGTTACAGAAACAAACCAAATTCAGAAAATAAAATTCACCAATAACCTTCTAAGGGTACTGATGAAACAAAATCACAAAGATAATAGAAATATCTGCGAACGCTATGGACTATAAAGACTTGGCAGCATTAAAAGAAATTTGAAACCAAGCACACAAACAGACAAAATAAAAGACATAAAGGAGGAAAAGGATTTACTGGATATAATTTTTTGTCACATGGAGCCATGAAATATGGTGTACTAAAGCCAAAAGGATCAATCTCACTGCTTGATAGGTGAATCAAAAATTGAGCTATTCTTGGCTGCTTTGTCACAACTTTTTATTTATATTGTCAGAACCAGAGCATCCAGGGGATATTGTCTTATTCTTTTCCCCATACAAACAAAACATCTTATTACTCAATAAGAAGAAGCAAACTTTATATTGCTCTCACCACTGAATTCCAAATCTGGCTGCTAATTACTACCAAACCCCAATTTTCCAAGCATAAAATAGACATTGATAAAATGAATTCTTAATCAGCAGAGGAGATGAACCAATGGGAAAAACAAAAAAAAGAAAAAAAAGGAAGCAAATAATATGAAACAACTAAAGAAGAACTTGACCACAAAAAAAATAATAAACGTGCATGGCAAATTACCTTCAACCAGACCATATCTGTATCACACATCAAGAGCTCAAAACCAAAAGGCAGGACTGAGTCTATCAAAATTGCTTTTTCTCTCCCCATTTTGTGAAAAGTTGGTGAACCCCAGCCTACATCTAATGTGCTCATATGGCTGCCCATATCAAATACTGGAACACCTTTCCAATACAAAGCTTTCACCAATTTGGTGTCCATTGCACCTGCATTACAAAAATTCCAATTCAAATCATAAATTTTAGTTTCAGATGGAGTTTTCAAATCCTACAAGAACTTACCAACAAGAAGATTTGAAAGCCCCAAATCCGTCAAGTGTTTAACCCAAGTCAAGATGAAATCCATGAATGCGTAGTTCCCAAAAGTCATTATTATAACATTATCTTGTACCCTTTGTTCAACCAGTTCTTTTGTCAGTTGGAAGGCCTTCAAAGGTGGCAATTTTTTGGTTTTTGGAACCTCCCATATAGGTTTCACCTTTGTGCTTCTAGTCTGAGATGCAGAAGGTGGCATTGCACCCACTGTTGTTGTTGTTTGGGAAAAATTAGGCGCTAGAATGGTGTGAGATGAATCAGCATCTGGAGAATATGTGCATGGAAATGGAGATCGGTCAATCAAAGAGAGATATAGAGAGAATAATAAAAAAAAGAAAATGACAAAAAAAAGGATAAAGAAAAGAGCCCTAATTTTGATGTACCAAGGCAGAATCCATCAACAACAACCTTGAAAATGATGTGAAAATGCTATCAAACAAATATACATGGTTGTTAATGGAAGCATAAACTTCCCTCTTTTCTTCCCAACTCATGAAAACTATATACATCCAAGAGCCACGGGATAGAATTATTACTACATTAGTAAACACAACATTGAATCATGAACAGAAACCAAAATTGGTCAGAAGGAGCTTCATTATTTCCGGATCACCAACCTAGCCAATGCAAACATTACTATTCAGTAAAAGTCAACCTTACATGCTATAACAAAAATCAAGACTACGAGTCTAAACTGATCATTCATAAACTCAATGTAAATTTACACTATTGTTTCATTTTACGATCGGAAGTCAATGTTCAGCCCAAAAAACAAAATTTCAGCGCAGACCCCTTTGCTAAAACATACCAAAACAAAAGATGGAAGCTCCAAATTTACAAAGAACTGGGTCAATAACAACAACAAAGAAAAGAAAAACAGAATAATAAGAGAGAAAAACAGAGAGAAAGGACGTACGTGAAATAGCAGCAGGAGAAGAGAGCCAGTTGGTGGAGACAGAGGAAGGAGACTTGGAGGAATAAATGGCAGAGAAGACATAAAACGATGAAACAACTATTCCTATAACCACAGTTGTATAGATCGCCAAGAACAATGGCTTTGAATTCACCACTTCCTGATACCAATTTCTCCAACCACCCATTTTTGTTCTTATTTTTTTAAGCAAAAAGAAATCCAAACTTTTGAATCAAGTTCTCAGCTTCATTGCTATTTTAGAGAATTCTGAGCTCCCCAAACCGTTTGGTCAGTTCAACGTTTTAATTGATATGTGAATGAATCATAGTCGCTGAAACAGAAAGTTGGGCTTTTTTCAGAAGTTTCTTACTTTTACACATTTTTTTTTTTTTCTGTGTTAAATATTTCTAAAACATGCAGTAGTAGCCTAACTGGTCAACTTCATTTTCATTTTTGTTTTTTCTTAAATATTTTTATTTTGAAAATATAATAATTAAGTACCTATATACAAATTTATTCATGAAAAATAGAATTATAATTTTATTGGGTGATATTTATTGCATTATCCAATGATTTTTCATCACATAAATTTTCAATTATATGAAAAGAAAATGAAATCACATTGTTAGATGGTGCAAGTGCAAGTGCAAGTTGAAGCTGATTATCATTATTATCAAATTATTAGTATCATTTGGAAAGCAGCAAGAGATTATCAACTTATATTATAAAGATTCCATTTATGACTTGGCAGAGCAGAGCCAGAGAAGAGAACATGGTTGTTAGGGAAAATAAAAAGGGAGATCTTACCTAATTCCTTTTCTTTTCTCTTCTTTTATTTTTATTTTTATTTTCATTTATTTTGGGATGTACATGAAAATCCTCTTGCTCCACTTGAAAACTAACGGGGCCGGCTCACTGGGCCTTTACGAGTACATTCAATTTTGAACCAATATGGGCCTGTTTAAGTCCAAAGAGTTTGGTGATTAGTGCACTGGGGATGTTGCCCAAATTTGGTGATCTTGGAGTGATTTTTCTAATCACAAGTTGCACGAACATGAGCGTACATGCAATTTTGTCACATCCACAAACATTTGTACCCGAACTAAACATGAGATATAGGATTTTATACCAATTTGCTGCTTCGAATTTCAGCCAAAACCAAACTTCTATCTCTATCATCTCATTTTCAAGTTAGCTTGGTTCAAAAGCATAAATTAATCCTTACCATCTAAGGAAGAAAGTTCATGGAGAAGAAGAAATTCATAAACAACATTGATTATTTTCAAGTGGTTGCTTGGATTCTCCACAACTCGAAGAAATTTATTGCTTTGGCGCAATTCTGCTGGTAAATCGTCTCACCATAATTTTGAGGAAGCTGGCTGTGTACCTTGAAGCTCAAGCAAGTGAAACCGAGACTGAAAAAGAGGTTGGAAGAGATTAATAGATCATGAATCCGATGAAAATGTTTAGCATATGTTGCACTGCTGATGCTATTAGAACTTATGCCCTTGAAGAGCTGAAATGGCTACAAGAGATTTCAGAATCCGAATCGGGGTTTCGAGTGACGGGGTTTGTGTATGTTGCAGAGCTTGGAGATGGAAAATTTGGGGCTGTGAAGAGAGTCATGGAAGAAAAAGGTGGTAGCAGAAAGATTTTCCTGGATGAAGTTTCTGTTTTGCTTAGGGTTTCTGCTTGGAGAAAGGTAAGCCTAGCTAATAAAATGATTTAGCATGCATGATTATTCAAAATCTTTGTCATTCCTTTGAGTATGGGCTTGCTTTCTTAGTCGAAGTCCAGCTTCTCATCTGTGGGCAAATGAGGTCAACAATAATACATGCACACGCCATTTTGTTTTAGGCATAAGTTTTTGAGTGGTACACTTCCGGCCCAGGAAGCCCGCTGACGCAATCGTAGGATATACACTATTCGCAGTTAGGCCAACGTCATAAGAATTAGTCGTATGATACCTTGTTTCAGGACTTTCTACGAGAAGAATTGAACTCTTTGTTTTTTCACAAGAAGTTTGGTCATATATTTGCAAAATTCTACTGTATTGGAGTTTAAATTTTATGTTTTAAGACCTTTTTCTTATTTTAAGAAAATTCTGAAATTCTTATATTTTGATAGGAAAGTTAGATTTAACTTCTTCTTCTTCTTCTTCTTCTTCTTATTATTATTATTATTATTATGATGGTTATTTAAGAGTCTGGCTAGTGTTTTATTATAGGATAAAATCACAACTTTTCCAGACTTAATTCAGTATTATTAATTATAAAAGAGTTTATAAATTATAACCCTAAATTGTCATCCAGTCTTTTGTCATTCAATGAAATTTACTTTGTTGTTTTTTCACATTTTTTTTCTTCATGCGAGTGATAATAAGCATACATGCCATGAATCTTTTTAATGAATAACTATTAAGTCCTTTTATGTTTATGTAAACCAGGCGAGCAACTTCTTCTACTAGAATACGGTCCAAACAAGAGCTTGTCCACAGAATGCACACACACTACGACCAAATTCTATGAGTCTTTCGTGGCCAAATCGTGTAAGCATTGCCCTCATTGCTCGTGCGCTATATTATCTCCATTCACAAGCAGATCCACCCATAATCCACAATGACAAAGTATCTTTCAAGCATTCTCTTAATCGAAGATAACCATGCAAAGCTTGTAGATTTCGGGCTATGCAAATTAAAATTAGGTCATCAGAATATATAGTGATAGAAATGTGCCACCAACAAACATCAAAATTGCATTAGGTTATGTTGATACTAATTATCCTAAAAAGTGATGTTTACGGCTTTGGGATGCCGATTCTTGAGCTTGTAACAGGCAGCATTCAAATGTACTAATGGTTTTAAGAAGACGATAGCATAATAGACCGAAGAACGAAGGAACAATGATGACATTTAGATTTTGGCAAATCAAGTTTTGGATCCAAAACTTAAATGAGGGAGCAAATTTAAAGCAGGTAATGGCGTTGGTGGATGTTGCTAATTTTGTCCTTGTGGAGAATCCTGAAGTTAGACCGGATATGAGTGCCATTGCAGACAGGATTTTCAGTTGTATAGAACCTAAATCTCATCCTGAATCACCCGTATAAAATGTTAATATTATTCCTAATTGACAATTAATTATCACAATGTTTGTTCATGGTTTAATTGTGTAGATGTATATATCAATTACATTGACTTCTTTGAATTTCGTCAATGTTTATTTTCCTTTTTATAAAATGGTGGATTGGGGGATCATTATCTATCAGACATAAATGTTACCAACACTAATCATCGATTAATGTAACTAATTGAATATAGTTAATAATTATTTTTATAATAGTTATATAATATAAAAGTTATTTAAATTTTGTATACATTGTAAATAGTTTTATTCCAAAATATTTGATGAATGACTTTATTTTTTTTAAAAAAAAATGTTGATTAAATAGAAAAATGAATGTGGGTAGATATGCATGTGCATGGCGTTGGTTTCTTCTTAGTTAATTAGGTATGACATGTTAGTAGCATGAATGCATTAATTAATTAATGATATTATCAATTACGATATAGCCGGTCAAAACTCTCTAAGTCAATATTTGCGACGGATCATTGGAAGAGGCAATTACTTAATTAATTAATTAATCAAACCAAAAGTCAAAACTAAATCCAAGGAAAAATATGGACTTGTTTTGTTTTTTTTCTTTTTCCTTGGGTTTACAGGAAGTTAATTATATCTCAGCTTATACTAGTTCAAAGATTAAACAAATATGAAATAGATAAAAATTAAAGTCCAACCCTACCTTCTAGCTTTCCACCGAAAGCTACCACTCTATGACATACAAAATAAATAAATAAAAGAATGATTTCAGTAAATATATGTACACACACACACACACACACTCCTCTTTAAAAACAAATAAATAAAATAATAATTAAAAGAATATTCAAATGCATGATATGCCTGTTTTATCAAAAATTTACTTTAACAAAATAATTTTTAGGAGATAAATTGAATATTGTAAAAAAATTAATGACCATTCTATAAATCATACAACAATTTCATGGATTAAGTATGATATAATGCAAGAAGTATAATATATATTGGATATGGATATGGTTTTGCCTAAAAATAAATGACCATTTATGCTGGCCAAAAAGTTAATTGCCCATACAATTTGGTTGTAACAAGTTTAACACACTTCTTGACCTCAATTTCTTCGGTACTAGTTAGCCTTTAATCTCATATATCTATTTGTTAATAATAATAATATGTCAAAATTAGTTTCTAAGATATGATGTACCACTCTTATTGAATTTTATCGTGACCTTTTCTTATATATGGTCACTTAGTTTAATTATATTTTTAAAAATTACAAATTATTATTATAATATAATTTTTTTTTTTTTAAAAAAAAAAGAAAGATAAAAAAATGTATCATATCATAAATTATACTATAGCACTGAATAACCCGATATTAATTCTAGTAGGAAACTCCTTCCCCACGTCATGGATTGGATGGCATTGAAGTCATTCACAAGCAAATATGATGCAAAACCCAATAAACCAACTAATTAATTAAATTATTAATAATAAACACTAAAGGACATGCTTAATTGAAATTTTTGTAGTTATTAGCAGTCTCTCACTTTTTTAAAACCCTAATCTAGTCAAATCTGACTCACACTCCCCATTTGTTTAACATCAAAAACTCTTTAACGAATGATAGTTTTTCTCCAGCATATGATTAATTAAGAAAATTTTTAATTAGTTAATTAATTAATGATACTGTAAATTAAGCCCTACATCCAACTGGCTTTGTCTGCTGGTTTTGACTTCTCTCTTGCTATTTTTAATTATAAATAAATAAAATTAATTAATCAAATGTACCCTCGAAGCATAAGCACGAATGATGCTTCCTCGAACGTCTCTCGTACAGTACGATTGTATAGAACTTGATGCCCTCAATTAATTAATTAATTAACTAGTTACTTTAATAATATTATTATTTAATCATTTTATTAATTAATCTGGCATTTTACATTACACATGTATATCACGCATGTACATATTACGTACGTGCATGTGTACATCGAATCAAACCGAAGCAAGTGTATACAGTTGCATGAGCCTCGATTGCAAGCATGACATTAATTTGATTTAATCTAATTAAATTAAATTTTACGAGTCAAAACATGTTTAGCTATTTTGTATTAAATATAGAATTAATTGGGATGGGGATGACAGACAGGCCATTTTCACTAGTAACACTGTTTTAATTATGTGTCTATTACTATTTTAATCCTTAGTGTTCTCTCTCTCTCTCTCTCTCTAAATATTTTAAAGCTTCATTATCTTTAATAACGATCGTATTTTTATATTTATAAAATAAAATAAATCCTTTAAGTAAATCATCCCTTTAATTTCTAAGAAAAAGTCAGAGTGGTATCCACCCCAAAAGTTGCGAAACAAATAAATCAAAGTGGGGTAGGAGGAGAGACACAGGATATGATTTATATATTTGTGGTTTATCAATATATCCCATCCCATCCCCTGTTGTCTCATTCAAGGGTATATAATTATAAATATCACATAATAAAAATTTATTATTACCAAATGCGTCACATAGGGGGCATATTATTATATATAGAATGTATTAAAAGAGGCCAAAATTGAGTGAGGGGAAGAACCCACCATCGATCGCCTCGGCTTCAAAAAGTTGAAACTTGTGATCTTGATTCCAATTCCAACCATGCATGATGCAAGTAGCCAACAATTTGCAATTGCATACTCCCACCCCTGGTTTTGCTTTCGGTGGTTTTTCTTTTTCAGCCCATTGGTTTATACGTACATCTACGTAAGAGTTGGCATGCATTCAATACGCGCTTTATTGTACTCGTATAGCTTAATAATACGCCTGTCCCTTCATTTGACAGAAAATTTCAGAAGTCATGAGGCAAATTTGGTGGGCTATATCATCGATCGACAGTTTTTATAAAAGCAACGGCGGAATTGGACAATTAATCGTAATAATTTGGAGATCGTGGAATGATTCTGGTCAAAGTATATGACCTAGAAATAATTTTCCAATTTCTTTGCAATACAGTCAACCGAAGAATACGCTTTCTAGTGTTGGAAATGTAATGGATACTAAATTTTACCATCTTCTTCAAAGCTTCAGCAAAAAATCAAATCTTGCATAGGCTGATATTTTTGTGGGTTTGAAATTTGATGGGGTTAAATTTATAGGGATGGCAAAATTTCATTCTCTTATCATAATTTTTATTTTTATTTATGTATAAATAAAATTTTATAACATAATATATATTTAAAATAATATAATTTTATTAAACGATTATATTAGATGAATTATTTCATCTATAACTTTTTGTATTGTTATTATTTATTAAATTATCAGACTTGTTATATTAACAAATAAGTCATAGCAAGTCGTGTAGTATAAAAAGATAAAAAGAAATATGATTATGAGAAAGAAAAAAAAAAGTGATGGCTTACACAAGTTGATTTAGAATGTGGTGTGTCCACATAAGTAGCTAAAGAGAGGAAGATAATTTTGTACTCTTTTTGATTAATATTTTCTTTTTCTTGCTTTGTATGGTACAAATATTTGCTATTATGGAAATCCCACGAGTATCATCCAAACACTTTGCTACAAAATTCAAAGTGGAATGTCCACTTCAATTGTCATATATTTCAACTACTAGTGGGCACATCTTTTTCTCTCTATTTCCTCGAAACACAATCACAGATATGATAGCTGGAAACCAATTTATTTTCCTCCATGAACTTGCCAGTCCATGAACTTGCCAGTCCAACTGTTGATTTACACTCGATAAAGTTAACATGCCTAATTAAGAATAACCAACTAATTAACAACCATCTAAAAGCAAAGGCTAATTAAATAATGATGAATATTGATTATGTAACCTAGTTGCACTAGATTCGATTAATCTTTCCAAATGGGTCGTTTTCATGGGCATCGATTGTTTTCTGTATTGTGGGTCTGTCCTTTCTTTTTATTATTCTACTTGCATAAGATGATTAGGCTACAACTCTGTATGTGTTAAGATATTAAGAATAATTAATTAGTAATTAGTAGTGTTTCCTATTACTAATCGCGAGGAATATTTTCAACTACATCGGTCCAAATACACGAAGAAGATCAAGACAATCTATCACCATCGAATTTGGTATGCAGACTATATAGATTATACATGACTAGTTCTTTCTGCTCCTTTGACATAATTAATCTCTTAAACAATTTGATTTAGTTAACAATAAACAATATTATCATGTAAGCTTATGATTAATTTAATATTTAAAATTAAATAATTCATGTACCGATATATAATTTTATCATGTATGTAATTATAGATTCTCTAATTTCATCAAATTTATACAAATAACAATTTTTTTATCTACAAATAATATCTCTCAAAACAATTACAAAAGTAAAATAAAATAGTAAAGATTGTGATGTGTTTAACGGGTTGGTTACTATGTATGGGGGTAACGTTGCCCCCTTTTTTTTATATATATATTGGACTTAAAACATAATTTATAAGATTTGAAATAAAAAATATTAAAATATATAAAATAAATGATAAATAGTATTTAAAATATATAATAAAAAATTTAAAATATAAAATTTTTGAAATAGTTAAAATAAAAAAGAGTTAATGGTACTCTCATATATTGTAGTAAATTCTTATACTTAATTGTTACATAATACAAACATATACATGCAAAATTATCTACATGTTCGACAACAATTCGTACATATTTGTATGCTATTATAAAAAAAAATAAAAGTAGAAATTAATTAATAACAAATATTCACATATTTTTAGTATCAATTTATAAAACTAGGAGAGCATGGAGGGGGTAAGGAATTAGGATTAAAATAATGGATTATAATAGTTTTAATTAGGAAAATCTTATTCTCACAGCTATCTGTAAGGAAAGCCAGCATGTTATAAACCGCATTGGGACAATTTAACCCTTCAAAAGATATTTTTGAATTTATCACATCCCTAGCTAGTAGGAATATTTCATTCTCCAAAGTATTTTTCATTATTATTATTATTATTTATTTTTTATACATGAAAATTACAGTGTCATTGACAGAAGTGATGCAATATATATATATATATATATATTTAATTAGAAAATAAATAATGATGAATAACTGATTTACTTTTTATTGGATTATAGTTGTCTTGTTCGAATGATGACGCATGCATTGATTTTAATTTTTAGTGAAGACAAAACAAAAGTGAAAAGAAATGAAATGAAATGAGATTAAGGTTACTTCAACATCTTTTGGACTGATAGATTGATTCTTTATAGAAATGACATGCATGAGGTTTTTGTTTCTTTAGTTGACTTAATTTGGAAGAATGCATGCATGCTAAAGATTATTAATAATTTATTATGTTTATAATTTTTATATTATGAAAAAATTTTATTTATTAATTTTTATATTATAAAGATAAATTTTCAATTATTTTTTATTATGTTTAATTTTGGAAATATAAAGGGTTAAAAATGGGTTGATAAACAATTTTTTTTTTTGACAATCAATTATTTATATATTCATATTAAAAATAAAAATAAATAATTATAAATAAATAATATAAAAATTAAAATAATTAAATTAGGACAAATATAAAGCAATAATAGATGAAGAGAAGGAACAGCCGAGGAAAAAGGGTGTTGTAAACGCGTGGACCCAACGTAATTAAAAGGCAGAAGAGAACAGCTTGGGGATTTGGGAACACAAAGCACAAAACCACGAAAACTAAAACGACAACAAAAACAACACGCTGAAGCAGAAGCAGTATTTGTAGTCCTTTCCTTAGTCAATATCGATCAAATCATATCATCAATTTGCATAGAAAAAGAAGATTGATCGTCATCATCATTATCCTCTAAATTCTTCTGTACGTTCATGCCCTTACCACTCTTCTTTTCTTGTATTTTTCTTAATTTCCACCTCCTTTTTATTATTATTATTATTATGATCAATAACTTAGGATAAATAATACGAATAGATGTCGGCATAATGTACGTTTGGTTGAATTATATTATAACGGATGGGATGGGTGGATTTTAGTACGTACAGGTGTTGTCTTTGCTGTTGTTTGTTTTTTCATTGTACAATTATTTTTCTGCTACTTTCATCTTGGACACATGTTAGGTACATGCTGCTGGTGCTGCTGCTATTTCCTAATGCCAATTTGGGTCCACTTCATTTTGTTTTCATCCCTTTTTTTTTTCCCCCCCTTTTAATTAGTTTTATACAAGATAAAATAATATATCATAATTTAGGGTAATTAAATAGTTACTGTACAAATACATGATTATCAATATTCATAATTTTTTTTTTTTAGTTGGCTGTTGCGTTAGCATATTATTACTTTGATTTATCCATTGATTAGCAGAGGCAACAGCTTGCTTCTTGTTAGGAGTTCATCCAACTATTCTTTATTTCATTCATTCTCCATCTTTCAATTTTCAACTATCAATAAACCCCACAATATGCAATAAAATCTTCATATATCTCTAGCCAAAAAAAAAAAAAAATTAATGTTTATAATTTAATTAAAATAATTATTTAAGATAAAAAAACTAAGTAGAGTTTAAAAAAAGAATATATTTAAAATATAACTACTATAAAATAAAGTTGTTACGTTAGAATATAGTTGTTTTATGATTAATAAATATTAATTATTAATTATAAATTGACCTTAAATATAAAATAATATGGTTAGATACATATGATACATGTGTATCAACGTGTAATTAGATTCTCATCATAGACTTATCAATTCATAATTTTTTATATACAATACAAGAAAAGATAAAACCTATTTTAGATTCTCATAATTAAGTTATTACTATATAATTAATTAAAGCATAAATATATTTTACTTTTATATCTAATTATATTTATTTAAATTAAATAATTCATCCTCCTTATTAACTCCAAATAATTATGATATATATATTATTCTTTTTATATTAATTAAATAAAACTTTATTTTAGCTGTTATTTTCGATATTCTTAATCACCAATCACGTCCAATTTGTATTAATTAATAATGTCTTATAAAGTAAAAGTTCCTTTACCACTATTAATCACTTTATTGTTTAACCTAAAAATATTTGGTGACTTATTTCATGCAAAATGAAGTAATTACGGACATGTGGATTATTTGGTTATTGTTAATTAGGTGCTTAGTCGCCCGACCATTTGTGAAAAGCCATGCGCCATTGATTTGTGTATAAATTATTGTATTTTCGTATCTTTCAAGATAATTTTATAAAGGATTAACATGCTAGGTATTCATCTAATGGATTTGGTAATTTATTTTTGCAAACAAATTTTTTACACATTTCTTTTTAATGTAAATTAAATTTAAGATTTTAAATACGGATATGTAATTATAAACGATCTAAATGGTAATTAAAAATTCTTATAATATTAAAGATAATGAATTTATTATGATTGATTTAGTCAACTTATACGTAAGAGTATGCATATAATTTGCATTAATTTACTCAATCATAATATTTATATATGAAGATTGTTTAGAAAATGCTAGGTAATGGGTTAGGTAATTTACTTTTTTTGAAAAAAAGTTTTATAAACAAATAATTTAAAGTAATTAAATTAAAACAATTAAATTTAAATAAAAAAATTCTTAAAATGTTAAATTGATCAATTTATTATGATTGATATAGTGTTTATATATATATATATATATAGATAGATGTGTGTGTGTGTGTGTTTTTTTTTTTTTTTTACTTAATTATCATAATTTTTTGAACCAAGATCCTCTAGAGATCTCTCGAAGAGTGAGTAATTAATAGAAATTAATAATAATTAAATTGGAAAACAAATTAATTATAATCCAATGTGGGATTGTGATATAATGCATGCAAGGAGACTTTGGGGGTCTACTACACTCTACATAGAGAGGATGTTGTCTACATTTTTAATTTGATTTAATAACTTAATTATTAAATAAAATTAGTGCTATAGAAAGTCAATCGATAGAAATTAAATTGTTTGAAAGCAATGGTTTATGGATTAAAAATTAAAGTCAGCTAGGGTTGTTGCTTCAAATAAATGTTTGAAGATGATGAAGCATGCTCGACTACTCTTGAATGATCAAAGATACTTTCTTAAAACACTTCTTTGAAACAAAATAAATAAAAAAATAAATGGCTGGTCATAAATCTCCACCTTGAATTAGTACTTTTCGATGAGGCAATGAATGGATATGAAGAGGTCAAAAATTTCTAGTTGGGAGGAAATATTCATTATTAATACATAGCTTTTATATATATATATATATATATAAAACAGTTCATCTTCTGCCTTTCAAAAAATTTCCAGCCCATTTTATTTATTTTGTTGAATTGGTTTGTGCAAATTTAATAGTATCCATGCATGCATGCACGCGTATGACAATCCCAACTTTGTGGGCTCATAAATTTGCCTATTCATTAATGCATAAAGTTGAATGGTGCATTCAACTCAACATAATCATTTATATATGATTTAACAGTTTGACATTATCTTCTATTCTTCAGGACATTTTTGTATCAGGACGGAACATTGTTACTCGTTTTCACACATCATCCATCCATGATATTAATATTGCTCCACTCATCTTATCAACCATTTTATTGGAAATCTAAAATTTGTTTAATTTATATTTATACAATAAAAAATAAATAAAATTGATCAAAATAATTAAATTTTTTTTTATACACACACACATGAATATTTAATTGACGGATAGTTATGTTTTGGTACATAATAAATGAAAATTTACATTTTTTATGATGTTAATTTAGTGAAAATATATTTATCTTTCATAATTTACATGATATAACTAACCATTTTATGATACACACATTTGATGAACATACATATTGCAAGCATGAAATTTATGCAGATATATTATCTTATAATTAATTTTATTTTTCAAACACTAATTCATAAGAAGGTTTTAAATGAGATAGTCTTATTGTATTAATTATGATAATATAATAAAATCATCCAATTGATAAAAAAAAAAAAATTATTTATTAGTAGGAGATAAAAAAAAAAATACAGTCTATTATTTAATTATTTTCTTATTTCATTTAAAAAAAAATTTACCTTAATTTTTTTTAATCTTTCATTAATAAATAGTATTATTATTTTTATTTATTGCATCATTTTATTATATCATTATAATTGATATTACAAAATTATTTAACCTAAAATTTTTTATTAATTCATAAATAAAAACCATTAGTCACTAGTCGCCATCAAATCTTTTCATTTAGACTAATTAACTAGCATTAAGATTTACATAATTACCTAATTTTGTTGAGAAAGAGAAAATTATTTTGGTATTTGATGTAGGCCAGTATTCGTTAGGTTCATTTGATGTCTTGTTCCATGTGTAACATGACAGCATTTTTAAAAAATGTCAGACTTGTAAATTGAAAATATAATATGGCGCACGATAATTATTTTTTTTTAAAGGCAATTAAAACTAAGATTTATGAATTATGAGGTGATTGTCTATGAATTTTCTTTGAAAGTTTACAATATGCACGAATTAACTGTTATTTTTCAAGTAAAATTCAGACAAAAATCTTAGAAATTATACATATAATTTAAAAAAAAATATGGAAAATGCCAAACAGTATGTTCTTGACCATATGAAATTTGTAGATTTTTCTAATATTTAATCAATTAGTCTTAAGGTAGGCCTAGAACTTAATACAAGGTCTCACATTTTACCGACAAACCACTTCTCTATTTGCCATATGTCCCTAGGTTAACTTGTCATTGTGAAAGCTTTTCATTTGTTAAATAAACTCAATAATTTATTTTAATTTCTTTTTATGTAAACCTAAACATTTTTCTTTCTTTAAACAAAATAAGATTTTAATCAACAACGCAAATTTCGTAATTAATATGAAAAAGCTTAATTATTCTCTATTTTAAGATAATAACTTGTAATTTTATTGATTATAAGTTATGGTGGATAAGTGAGGTGGTATTATTAATTGATGGAATACTAAGAAAGTAAGCAATAAAAACAACTAAGAATTTAGGTGGGTTTGGCATATCGATCATGTAAAATGGTTTAAAAAATGTATTATGTATTCGTAAGTAACTTACTAATAATGTAGAAACAATAATTAAAAAAAAGCAAAGGTTACGGAGGGAGCAAATTGAAGCCACTAACTCCCCTTTTGTCTTGCTTAAGGGCCATTTTGCTTTATTCATGAAAGCACTTTAGTCATTTGGTCAAAATCTCTCTCTCTAAACAAAAGCACTTTAGGCAATTTTCTTGACACGTGCTTTCTCTCTCTATTAAGTTTCTGTCAGTTAGAACAAACATGTATATGACAAAAACATGAATGAGCTGGAGGGAGATTCCGTGTGTGGGATTCAAGCTGTATTTGAAAACCACTTTCTCTCTTTCTTCCTTTTTTCTGCAAAGCCAAAAGCCTATATATACTCTTCTCTTTCACTTGTTTTCTTCACACAGGTTTCGTATCACTTAACTACTTCTCCTTCTGCCTCTCGCAAACAATCAAGAAAATATGAACATGGATTTCTCTTTCATGTTTTTGTTATCTTTTGCTTCTGTTTTCTTCGTCTTTCTCTTCCGTTTTCTTCTCAAAATGTTCTCTTCAATTGGAAGGAATTTGCCTCTTCCTCCTGGTACTTTGGGTTGGCCTTATATTGGAGAAACCTTTCAACTCTATTCGCAAAACCCAAATGTGTTCTTTGCTTCCAAAGTCAAGAGGTTAATACCAATTCCTTAATTCTTGTTCATTTGGCCATTGCATTTTTGGTTTTTTCTTTGTATAATGGTTCAATTTTGTTGATATTAGGTATGGTTCTATATTCAAGACTCACATACTGGGATGTCCCTGTGTTATGATTTCGAGCCCGGAAGCTGCAAAATTTGTGCTTGTAACAAGAGCTCATTTGTTCAAGCCTACATTTCCAGCTAGCAAAGAGAGGATGTTGGGCAAACAAGCAATATTCTTTCACCAAGGAGATTATCATACCAAGCTCAGGAAGCTTGTTCTTCGCGCTTTCATGCCCGAAGCAATCAAAAACATTGTCTCTGACATCGAATCCATGGCTAAAGATTCAATCCAGTCATGGGAAGGAAGATTGATCAATACTTACCAAGAAATGAAAACAGTGAGTTCCCATGTTCTACCACCATTTATTTTCAAAAACAGAGCAAACACGCAAAACGAAAACAGAGCAAAACAGTCTCCTCTGTTTTCATTCCCCTGTTTTTCTCTTCAATGATTGAAATACTCTCTCCAAATACGGAGAACAAACTATATTTAATTTGAAATGGGTATTCGATATTTTCTAATTTTACTGATCAATTGATGTTTTTTACTTCTTTCTTGCAGTATACTTTCAATGTTGCTCTACTTTCCATATTTGGGAAAGATGAAGTGCTCTATAGAGAAGATCTGAAGAGGTGTTACTACATTCTAGAAAAGGGGTACAACTCAATGCCCATAAATCTTCCCGGAACACTCTTCCACAAATCCATGAAAGCAAGGAAAGAACTTGCTCAGATTTTGGCAAAAATCCTCTCAACCAGAAGACAAATGAAACTTGACCATAATGACTTGCTTGGATCTTTCATGGGAGACAAAGAAGGACTAACTGATGAACAAATCGCAGACAACATAATTGGTGTTATCTTTGCAGCTCGTGACACAACAGCAAGTGTCTTGACATGGATTGTCAAATACCTTGGAGAAAACCCTAGCGTCTTACGAGCTGTAACAGTAAGAAATCCTCTAACTTAGCCCCAAAAAGATCTCAATTTGATCAGTTTCTTTAAATATAGCAATGATTAATAGCTAATTGTTCTGTATGTTTGTGTTGGGTTTACAGGAAGAGCAAGAGGCAATAATTAAGAGTAAAGGAAAGAGTGATGGTGAGGAGAAATTCCTGAGTTGGGCAGATACCAAGAAAATGCCAATAACATCCAGGGTGATTCAGGAAACACTCAGAGTTGCTTCAATCTTATCTTTTACTTTCAGAGAAGCTGTAGAAGATGTTGAATATGAAGGTCAGTTGCCTCAAAATCTGACAAAAGTTTTGGTACTTGGTTCATTTGTCAGGATCCAGTATTCATTTCTTCTGTATAAAATCGTTTCAGGGTATCTTATTCCAAAAGGGTGGAAAGTTTTACCACTTTTCAGAAATATTCATCATAGCCCAGAAATCTTCCCGAATCCTGAAAAGTTTGATCCATCCAGATTTGAGGTAAAAAAATAACAATAATCAAAGCATAAAAAATCTGTAGTCTTCAGTTTCTGTCTCTCTCCCTCTGGTCAATATTCTAAACTCTTGATTTTGGAATGATTTGACAGGTTGCTCCAAAACCCAATACTTTTATGCCATTTGGCAATGGGACCCATTCATGTCCTGGGAATGAGTTAGCCAAGCTGGAAATTTTAGTTCTTCTTCATCATCTGACCACAAAGTACAGGTTGGTAAACTTTATAAAATGATTGTTACTTATTGTTATTGTTACCAGTTTCAATCATGGAATTGAGATTGCTAAAAAGGGAAAAATGTGGTTTTGAGTAATTTTGCTGACATTTGCAAATTTGTTTTTGTAGGTGGACACTAGTTGGCACAAATAGTGGAATTCAATATGGTCCTTTTGCACTTCCTCAGAATGGTTTGCCTATCAGATTAACCCAGAAGTCATAGATAGGACAGTTTTTCCAAAAAGCACTTTTCCTAAACAACACAACAGATGATTGACAACTTTCTGATTATAGAAAGCAAAACCAAGAATGAAGAGTAGCAGAGAAAGTGAAAAGAAAAACTCGTTTTCTTTCTTTTTTTGTCAGAAGGTGACAAAAGGGAAGAGAGTTTAAAGATTAGAGCATACCAAACAAAAGGGAACCTACTTGTACAGTAGAATTTTTATACCTCCCCCACAAGAAAAAAAGAAGTTTGCAAGTCAATTATTTGAGAGGAAATTTCAGATGGGATTAAATCAATGTATTGTAACTGCAAGTGGGTTGGTGATCCCTAATTTGGGAGTGGGTTTTTTTTTTTTGTGTAACTGTTTATAAATATAATGTGCCGCAAGGCGAAAAATCATGAAATTCAATGATCAAATTCTAATTATATACAGTTATTTTGTACTTTTCTTTCATGAGTTGTAGATTATTCAACGTTACTGCAAAATTCACAATCAAATCTCCATCAACAATTAAACTTCCTGAATTGTCTAACATTTGAAAATCAGCTGTGCTTCCTTTTTCCAACATGCATTGACAAATTAACTATTTGAACAACTGCAGAATGCTCAAGACATATCAAGCGAAAACACTGTTATTTTGATGAGATTTAGACAGGTGTAGTTGCGTAATTACAAATTTTCTTTGGAGTATTACAATCGCTATTCTATGAACTGAATGTGTCATAAATTTGAATTCTCCAAAATCTTCCGCAATTTTGAAAGAATGGTCATATATTGACAGCCCCAGAAGAACAAGGGAGTTGCCATTATTAAAATAATTTTGGCCGGATCTTGACACAAAAGATTTGTCAAGCAAGAGAATACTTATAATAATAATAACTTTCAAGCTCTGAGAAACAGAGAATCAATGAAAAATCTACACTTAATGGCTTATTTGTGTACTCAATTGAATGAGTAATCACTTATATCACTATCACTAGAAGGGCAACGGCTTCTCTTTTGACCGCACATACCTTGACTTGGCCAAATTGTCTGACTTTGATAATAAACTTAATTTTTGAGGCGAAAACACGTGTCTTCCTCCATCCTTTGATGTTATGGTTGACAGATTCATAGTTTTGTCTGGAAAACGTGATCGGATGTATTAGCACCGATAGTTATTAGTCCGAATTTCAGAAAATACAGACGTCTGCATGTGAGAGGAGAGAGTTATTAACTGGCTATTTTGGTTTTTTGATAATGGTTGTCTGTTCAGTTTGGCAGTAGCTTTCATGAAAGTCAAATTTGAAAATGGGAAATTTGTCTTGGTCAGATTGCAACAGAGATTCATGAACAGATGAATATGTCTTTCCAAATCATAAATTTTCATGTTAATGTCAGCAATTGAAGATTACTTGTATGTGCTGGATTAGGAATTTGAAGATGACTACTAAATTGGACCATCTTTAACTCTCTTGACTCTGCTTCATTTCCAACTATAAACCATAAAAATTAAATTTTTTCTCTGCTGTTTGTTTTCTCTTGTTTTGTTCTGTCCTGTCCTGTTTCTGTATTCATTTATTTGTTTATTTTAAAAAAAATGAAATTAGAAATCTCTTACACATCCGTTCCTATAGCATAACAATGAAATATGGATGATTATTGTTTTTTAATATGGTCAAAGATTACAACTGCAAGCAAGAAGCTGTCACCAGCAGTCTATTAATATAAGGGCTTGTAGTTTTTCTCATAAAGAAAGTCAACTTCAACTACAGTGTTTAATATCGATGCAATATTGTGCATTGATTTTCATTTTGAAAATCCATTGTTTAGAGCTTGAGGTACGCTTGAAATTACCCTACTTCTGCTCAATTATAAAAGGCCAATAGTTAAAAATGATTAGTAAACACCTACTTGATAACTATTGGTTCTATTCTACAGTTAAATTATAGGTAAACACAACATTTTAGAACTGGCCAAGGTAAATTACAATTATGTAGCATCTCTACTCAACTTGGGTAAGCAAGAAAAGGAAATGAAGTTGGAAGTTTGAAGAACGTGATGCTGTGTGGTTGGTTTGGGTATAGCCTTACACAAATGTACGAAGTAATAAAGAAAAGGCATGAGAAATTAACTATGATTTGGGTTATTTGCAATGCAAATTTCTAGCGGGGCAAATTCCGTTATAGTATTCCCAGATGAATAATATAAAATTGATGTAGAACTACTGCAAATGTTTTGTCATGCTCCAACAAAAATGAGAAACCTGTCTTTCAATCCAACACATTGCCAGCTATTCACTTTGTTTTAGGAGAAACTGCATAAAAAGTAATTCTGATTTGGACCTGTTACACACTAACGAAGAACAAGTTCAAGGTAGTAGTAATATTATTTCATACTAAATTGTTTAATTGTACAGCCAAAAAGAGATCTCACAGCTGGTAAGATAAGAACAATACAAGATCTTCAGCTTCCCATTTTTGATTCAAGTGTACAATACAAACAGCACAAATGGATTCTGACTAGGACGGCAGAAAGTACACACCAAACAGAAATTAAAGGTTTGATCTTTCATATACATATACGTGGGTGTAATCCAACGAATTTTTCAGTTTGTGACTATGCTGGAAGACCAATTTACTCCGGTAATTATGGATCACAGAGGCTATTTATTGCATGCTCCATAGTTTGAGATCCCGCTTCTGAGCTGAAATTTGCAAGATAAATGACCATAATATGAGATTCTTTACACTTAAATCAGCTAGCAAATATATGTCCTCGAAGCCCACTTTCAACAAAGTATCTCACCTTCTCAACAACATCTGTCATGCCAGAAACATCTTGCCTTCCTTTCTTAAGTAGTTCAAGACGTGCTTGGAGTTGATGATTCTGTTCTTCAGCCTAATAAATGAAGCTAGGATGAGATTCCTTTAAGAGAAAAGAAGCATCACCATGCAGAATCTGAAACTAACAAATCAATATAAGACTCTTAGAAGATTCTTGGGCTATTAATGAAGCCAATTTCACAAACTACTAAAGTATCCTTCAAAAATGACAGAACCATAAATTATATAGAACAAGAACAAACTTGGAAGAAGCAAAATGTAAGATTGAATCAGGCCAGAATTGATTAGGAATAATCATGAATGACTCCTGAATAGATTGCTTTCTGAATTTGCTCTTTCTTGACTTCAGTAATGGTTCCAGTGAGGGTCTCTTTTATTAGTTTTAATGGGCATATCAACTATAAGGACACCATGAACAATTAAAAAAAAGGAAAGGAAATTTATGACTTGGAAGACCCTGAGGATCTTGATTTCTGCTGCAGGAGTTCTATAAGATACAATGCAGAAATTGGTCCTGAATTAAGAAAAAAGAAGAGATATCCAAGTCTTAGCTGATCTAAAAATCCTTTAAACAACCCAAGAAAAGCTGATTCCGTCACTTTCAACACTTATAATTGCATTGATGCATGGTAAATCAACCTTGAAAGTAGACGACTATTGTAAAAATAATTTTTAAGAGGAGAAAATTGATGCAGTTCTCGACATTGCTCACCCTTTCCAGCATCCTCGTCAAGTAGCAGATCTCATTCTTTTTAGCTGTTGATATATCACTTGCAACATCCATTACATTTGTCCTGCATGTGAGTAATGGCAATTGACGCAAGTCATCAACAGAATCAGGCACCCAGATATTGCAACTAATAGGATGAAACATAATTAATCAAACAGAAATCAAAGGCCATGGAAGCCAGTTCCACCACAAAACAAAGATGTTGGATAGTCTGAAGTGTTGTCATAAGGTCCCAACACTCTGAATGCATCAAAACTATGAATAACAGTGTCAGACAAACATACGCTATCAGCAATTCTTGGCAGTTGTTCATCTTCAATTCCTATTTTCTATTCCTTATTATCATTTTAGAAACACCATTTTCCAAGGAAGAAATTGTGAAAAAGTTATTGTACAAATAACTGTGTTATCACCAATGGATTAGATACACCTACTTCTCTGAAAACAAGGGATCCAGACTTTGTTCTTCCACAAGTTGTTCTACAGTATCAAGAGCTGCTCCCACCTGTAAAAGTGAACGCAATTTGGAATGATAACACAACAGCAAACTAATATGCAACGAGCAAGGTAAAACATTTATACATGCTCTAAATCACAGATCCTCATTCAGAGTGCCAATATCCCACTAGATGAGACAGATCCATTAAAAATAGTGATGACAAATCAACAAAGCAGTAATAACTCTAGAAATGTACCTGTGTTTCAAGGCATAAAGACTCAAACTCATGCTGCAATAAACAAAAAGGCAATGTTAGAGTTAGAAATTAATAATTTATCCAATTTAGCCTGGAAGTACACTTTGCAGTGGGTTTATCTACTAGCGTCAGAGTGACACCCGATAACTTAAACTTTCAGTTTGCTTTGTCTAATACAAAACGTATGCTAACTAGAAGACAAACCTGTTGGTTTCCAAGTAGCTTATATATGACGAGGAATCACAAGGAAGTATTTAAACAAAAAAAGGTAAAAGGTTCACTGTACATTTCCCCTCTCACATGCTGCTTCACTATAACAAGCCACAGAAAAAAAAAAAAAGAAAAAGAAATTTTACATAATCAAACAGAAGTCAAGTAATCCCATTAACCGCACTACAAAAAATAATAGTAATGTGATTTGTTCGCAGTTACACTTGCTACCTAAGACTCATTCCAACACACCATTGAATAGTCAATCACAGCGTTTAAGATATGTAAAAGACAAAGCATCCGTGTTATCTTAGCAGGATGAAGAAACAAGAAAAAGCAGGAATTATATATACCTCTATATTTTCATGCAAAGAAGTAATGACCTGAAAATTTGTACCCAAAATTATAGACCCATTAGTTCACAGCTCTAATTATTGCAAGGAAACCAAAACTTTAGAGTAACGAAGATAAATTGTAGAGAGCAGACCTGGATAAATAGGCGGTGGAGACAGTCTTGCTCAAAACCATTAAAGCTACTAAATGCTTTGCTAAATTCCTAATTTTTATAAATAAAAATTGATATTATAAGTAAATAATGCAACATTGAACGAATTTCGGCGGGAAATAGTTCAAAATTGACGCTCCATGGTTACAAAAAGAGAGAACTTCAAAAATTACCTCTTTGGAGCAAGTCGTCAGAAGAGAACGAATAGCCAGCTTGAAGGACTTTTCCAGATCCGATTGTCTCGACCCTGTTACCCGATCCGTTTTCTCCATTTGACGCTATTACGCAAACGAGAGAGAAGAGAAGAGAAGAGAGACGTAGGAAGCAGACCAGTGAAAGTGAACGCCAAACTTTGGTATTCTTAAAAATCTAAAATGGGCCTAATGGGCCTGATTAGCAAATGATATATTTGTCTTAAAGCGCGCCGCAAAGGAGGAGCTATGCCCGGCAGTGACAGTATGAATGAATCCAAAACCCCAAACAGAAGAAGAAACACAGGCTCTCAGAATCGATACTGTTGGTTATCGCAAAGAATTCAATTTCAAGATGTGTACTTGATCCAAAACTTTCTCCATCAAACTGAATAAAGCAAAAAAGAAAAAGAAAATGTTGCGAACTTTAATTTGTTCTACATATTGAATTATTTGAAAACTCTATTAGACCTGGTTTTGTTCATTGTTGTTTTTTCTTCTTCTTTTTTCTGGTTTCATTGTTGTTTGTTAGTCATTTCATTAGCTTTGTAATTGTCAAAAAAGAAAAAAGAAAAAAGAAAAAAGAATTGCTCTCCAGCTTGTACTCAATTAATTTTCGTAGTTGTTCTCTCCTGTTCTTGTTTCTCATTTTTGTTATTAGTTCAAATCTGCTGCTGTAAGAATTTTCTCAAATAGGAATTTCGATCAAACATGGAAATACTTTGGACAACAGTATATGCTTCTGTGGATGATTGTTGTATCTGCGTGTATTTTTTTTTTTAAAATTTTTAATTTCCTTCTAACTACTGGAAGTACTGTAGTTTGCAACTAGCTCTGTTGTGATTCACCAGAAACAGCAAGAAAAAGAAGAATTTAAAAAAAAAAATTTGAGAGCACAAGAGAGGAATTGTATATAAGAAACATAGGCAATGGCTACAGAGATTGGTATCGCTGCCTTTTCCGGCATTGTAAAAGAAGTTGCAAAGTCATTGTATCAAACCAATCGACAGGAGATATGTTCAAGTACCAGAGTTAGATCAATGATCTGAATATTCAAGCGCAGGAGCTAAGAAATAAAAATGAAAGGTGAGAACACCATGTTAATCATGCTTAAAAGACAAGGGGATGAGATTCATAAGGTTGTTTACCAATGGCTGACTGATGTGAGTGAATTCATTGAACAGGTAGCCAGCCAATCCTATAAGTGGAAATGAAGGCCAAGCAAAGACGAGCTGTTTCAAAGGATTTTGCCCCAATTTGCTGACATGTTACAAACTCGGCAAGAAAGCACTCGAGGCAGCAAAGGGCAGTGGAAATCTCTCGGGAAAAACTTTAGTAGTATTTCTTACCGTCCTCCTCCACAGAGGAATGCATCCCTATACATCAGTGACTACGAGGCCTTTAATTCAAGAGAGTCAATTTTAGGGTATATTATGGAAGCACTGCAGATTGCTAAGTTCAACATGATTGGAGTTTACAGGATAGGTGGTGGGAATTGATTATTTTTTACGTTGGATATTCATTTCATTCAAGAACGTTAACACTACTTTAGTTTCGTTGTTCCAAGTTTCCATTTTACTCCTAGTCTCTTGTTATTGTTTTTAATCATGTAACTTTGGTGGGTTTGCAATTTACTTTATTAAATTAATGAGCATTTTTGTTTTTTTCAACGAATATTATTATGGAGAGAAGATTTGAGGTTGTTAAGTTTACATTTTATGTTGGTAGCATAAAAATGATTAAGTTGATGAATGGTAACGATAAACAATATCAAAGAATGTCATGTGAACAGTAATCAATAAACAATATTCATGAATAGTAATAACAGTACTTGTGTTCGTACCGACGCTCAAATGGTATTCTTTTAGAAACTCAATGCTCGACCTCCACTTGATGTTGGCTTGAGCGAGATAAACAGCATGTGTGAACAGTTTATGATGAATAGTAAAAAAAGTGAACAATGATGAATAGTCTATGATACAAAGGGTTAGCATTGGACCTCTGCTCAATGTTCGCTCTAGTTTCCGTGTTATTTGGGCAATTTGCTTTACCAACACTTGACCTTTGCTCAAGCACCCAGATATAAATATAGTTACAGTCGTGTTTTAGGATTTTTTTAACAATTTTTTTTGATATTTTTAAAAATTTTATACTCAAGCACCCAGATATAAATATAGTTACAGTCGTGTTTTAGGATTTTTTTAACAATTTTTTTTGATATTTTTAAAAATTTTAAAATTTTTTGGGCGCAAAATTTTTTTTTTGAGTTTTTTGAAAATATTTTTTATTATTCTTCTTGAAAAAAAACTAAATCATATTTTTGTGAGTGAAATTTATTTAAATATTTTTTTTAAAAATTTTATTTTTTATTTTTTATAAATTCAAATGTAAAACTTTTAGAATTTTGATTGTTATTAGTGACTAGAGATTTTAACTTTATAAATATGTTATTTAAGAATTTTATTGAGAAAAAAAATTTAAAATTTTAAATAATAAAATTGTTTAGAGTGGGATCACTCAGAATTAAGTTATAAGAGTTCTTATAAGAAATTATTATTTATAAAATTTTTTTTATTAATAAAATATTTTAATAGTTCATGTTATCAGTTCAAAAAATTTTTATATTGCAAAGAGATTCTTTTTAAAATTTTTTTTTATTAACAAATTTTTATATTTAATTTATTTTAATTATTGATTAAATTTATTCTCATAGTTTAGTTATGGTAGAATTAAGTCGATTAATTAAAAATTTATTGTTTTTAATTCATTTAAGACGTAGTAATTTTTAACGTGTTTTGATTTGTTTGTTTTAATTTTTATTTTTCAACATAAAACATATTTTACTCCCATAAGATGTTCTAGAATCTAAACTTAAGGAATTAATTAATTTTGTAAATGTATTGAAGTTTTTGAGAGTGGATCACTGTAATTGGATAGAAGAGACAATTGAAGAAAAAACAAGCTCTAGCTCTAGTGAGGGAAAGTTTGATTTGTTTCCTCCATTAATCAAACTGGACGTGTGAATTCTGCCAAAATTGTAAACTCTGTGTGTGTGTGAATAAATATTTTAGAATGACCGGCCACAAAAGATTTACAAATAAATTATTGTAATAAAGTAGAAATATTATTTGTTTATTCCGAATCATGATTATTAAGCGGGAAAACGGAGAATCAACAACCCATAATGTTGGTTGATCATCATAAGTTATGAAATAAAAAATTAATTTTTATGCATCAATTGTGTGTATAATATTTATTTAAACATTATGGATTGAAAATGGATGAATGGGCCACATCAAGTATTGTTTTTATAACTAGTTAGTTAGTTACTGTATATATACACTAATTAATCTATTTATATATATATTTTTCTCAAATGACAGCTAGCAATATGAGATCCCAGTTCAGCAACCACTGTTCTTGGTTGACAAGGTATGAATGAGCCCTAAAAATTATAATTGATGATCTTTACCATCACCTAGTCATGAATTGCTTTGTTCAGGGTTCGGTAGGCCGGCCCCCGATAATAGGGCCCATGTGCATTGGGTAGAGCATCCAAGAAGATAATCAAATTGTATAATTTAAAAAGAAAACGCTGCTATCTTACTTTATTTATTTGTTTATGCTTATTCTAAAGTGTTTTGTTCTGACTTTCTTCTTGCAGATTCCAAGCTCACAGAGGAATAATCAAGATATTTTATTCCATTTAGCATAAATAAATAACCATACAATTATTTTTGAATAATAATACAATTTTATGTAATTTATAACAACATAAACTGATAAACGAGTATAAGATATTTAATTTGTTTTATCGTATCATAACACAATACATGATGCTATTAAACAATTATTTTCACACAAAAACATAGCCAATTATTAATCTTTGCTTTTATCACCGACAGAAGAAGAAAAAGAAGAAGGAATCTTGGTCTACATGGGTTGGGGTTTTCAGCCACGCAACAGTAGAACTTTGTTCACTTGTTAGTAGATCTAACTGAAAGAAAAGAGGAGAAGAGAAGCAAAACAGAATCTAGAAGAGATCTAAGGCAAATCATCCCCAAACATCTCTGCAATCAATCAATCACTCTCATTTTCGATCAGGATCAGGTGCACTTGCTCTAACCTGTTACATCGGAAATACTTTCTTCTCTCATTTTATTACCTTAAACAATTCTGTCAACCGCTGTTATTTCCATATTATCATCTTCTTTCATGTAAATTTTCTTGCTCGTATTTTTTATTTCTATTTTGCTTTTCCTTCTAACCTCCTGTGGTTGTGTTTGCTTGTCTTTTCTTTGTTAAAACGAAAAAAAGGGGAAAAAAAAAAAAGTAATATTCATTCATAAGTAAACAGTCTATGGCGGCAGAACTGTTCAATTCTGTTGTTTCCGACGTTGCATCAAAAGTTGCAGACTCACTGTTCGATCGCATTCGACGGGAGATATCTTATGCGTTCAAGTACCAGAGCTACGTGGAGAAGCTGAGGAGTCAACTTGTGGATCTCAAAAATAAAAGACAAAGGCTGCAACAAACCGTTGACGAGGCTGAAAGACAAGGGGGCGAGGTTTATGATGATGTTAAGCAATGGCTAGTTAAGATGACTGAACTCATTGAACAAGCAGACAAATTAATCAGTGAGGATGAGGACGCTGCCAAGAACAAGCGTTGTATCAAAGGGTTGTGTCAGAATTTGATGACTCGTCGCAAGCTCAGCAAAGAAGCAGTGATCGCGGGAAACGCAGCTACCGATCTCTTGACAGAAGGAAACTTTACTAATGTTTTCTACCTTCCTGCTCCAGAGAGGGCAGAATTATTGAATGTAGTCAGAGGCTACCAGCAGTTTGATTCAAGAACGAAAATTTTCCAGGAAGTTGTGGAAGTGCTCAAGGATGACAAGTTCAGCATGATTGGTGTGTATGGGATGGGTGGTGTGGGCAAAACCACGCTAGTCAAACAAGTCTCAAAGAAAGTAGTGGAAGAAAAAATATTTGACGAGGTAGCTATGGCTGAGGTAACACAGAACCCTGACCTCAAAACAATTCAGGACAAAATTGCTTATGATTTAGGCCTCACATTTCTCCAGCATGAGAGTACATTATTTGCAAGATCTGGTCGACTACGTCAAAGGTTGAAGAAAGGGAATAGGGTCCTTGTAATATTAGATAATATTTGGGCCAAACTTGACTTGGAGGCTCTTGGAATTCCTTGTGGGGTTGATGAGCGCGGACAATGCACAATATTGTTGACATCTAGGACTCAACATGTATTATGCAATGATATGAATTCCCAAAAGAATTTCAAAATTGAAGTGTTATCTGATAGAGAATCAATGGCTTTGTTTAGGGAGTCTGGGGGTGATCATCCATCAATTATTCAACCATTAGAAGCTGAGATTGTCAGAAAATGTGGAGGTTTGCCAATTGCAATTAAAACAATGGGAAATGCTCTGAAAAACAAGGAGCCTCCCGTTTGGAAGGATACCTTGAATCAGCTAAGAAATTCCAATCCAAAAGATATCCCTGGAATGGAAAAGGATGTATACTCTACCATAAAATTGAGTTACGACCTTTTGGAAATTGATGAAGCCAAGTCTTTGTTTCTGCTGTGTGCTCTAAAAAATGCTGGTAGTCAAATACCTATCAATGACTTGGTGATGTATGGTATGGGGTTGGGTTGGTTTAAGAGGGTTCACACACTAGAAGAAGGAAGGAATAGGGTGCACGCTTTGATCGAGAATCTCAAAACTTCGTCTTTATTGTTGGATGGTGACAATAAACATGTGGTTAAAATGCATGATATCATTCACGCTGTTGCTGTATCAATTGCTGCAGATAAGCATATTTTTAATATTCTAAATGTTGATGACTTGAAGGAAGAGCAGGAAAATGCGATAAAAGAAGATTCAGCTGCTATTTCTCTACATTATGAAGGAATTCAAGAACTTCCTGAAAGGTTGGAGTGTACAAAACTCAAGTTATTTTTGTTGTTTGCAAACTTCAAGCATGAGGGAATCTCTTTGCGACTCTCAGACCTCTTTTTTGAAGAAATGAAAGAACTTAGAGTTTTGCATTTGACTAGAATTGGTTTTCCTTCCATATCTTCATCGCTTGGTTGCCTTAGTAACCTCCGTACATTGTCTTTGAACTATTTCAACTCAGTAGAAGATGTAGAAATAATCGGAAAGCTAACGAAATTGGAGATTCTTAGCTTTCGGGATTCCAATATTGAGGGGTTGCCTTTGGAAATTGGACAGTTGACGCGGTTAAAGCTGTTAGATTTGAGCAATTGTTTAAGCCTTAAGGTAATAGCACCGAATGTGATCTCAAAGTTGTCTCGATTAGAAGAACTATATATGGTTAATAGCTTTACTCAATGGGGGAAGGGTGAAGAAGGAGGTAATGCCAGTCTTGTTGAGTTGAAAGCATTGTCCAAATTAACCACTTTAGAATTAAATATTCCGAATGTCACAGTTATGCCTCAGAATTTGGTCTCTGTGGAGTTGGAAAGATACAAAATATGTGTAGGATATAGGTGGGACTGGACTGATCGGAACAGCTTAAGAAAGTATGAAAGAATGTTGAAACTCAAGGGGCTAGATAAAAGCATTATCTTGGGAGGTGGGATGAAAAAATTGTTTAAGAACATTGAATATCTACGTCTAAGTGAACTGACTGGGTTTCAGAATGTCGTTAATAAATTACAAGATAGAGAAGATTTCCAACAATTGAAGCATCTCCAGGTAGAAAATGATTCCGAGATTTTATATATTGCGAACTCAGTGGGACAGATTGCATTTCCCTTGCTGGAGTCATTGTTTCTTCGTAATTTGATAAACCTGGAGAAGGTATGTCAAGGCCAACTCACAGAGGGTCAATCTTTCAGCAAATTGAAAATCATTGATGTAGACGTATGTGATAAACTGAAGCATCTCTTCTCATTCTGCATGGCCCAAAATTGTTTTCGGCTTCAGGAAATAAAAGTGGCCAATTGCAAGAACCTAAAATTGATTGTTGGTGAGGAAAGTGAAAACCATACTGTCCATGAGAATGAAAGAATTAGCTTCTCTCAATTGCAGTCCCTAAGATTAATAGACCTTCCACAACTCACAAGTTCAGGATTCCACCAGGAGATCTCTCGGATATTATCGACAACTCCTTCAGCCTCCAAAGAAATTGTTGAAGAGGATGATCGCGAGGATTTCATGACAGGACTCTTCAATAATAAGGTATGTATGTTCTCCTTTGCATTTTGTGGGTAATATACGTGTTTGCTTGTTTCTATTTACTTTTGTTTTTCAATCTTCTAGAAAAATATTGGGAGAGTTATTTTCGAAGAACAATAATAACTCCTCTAGATTTTACAGGTCATTTTTCCCGTCCTGGAGAAGTTGGAGCTGCTATCACTTAACCTGAAAAAGATATGGCCTGATCAGTTTCCACCAATGTCTACTTTTCCTTGTCAAAATTTAACAAAATTGACGGTAAGGAAATGTGGTCGTTTGGAATTTTTGTTTCCATATTCAGTGGTTAATAGCCTTGTAAAACTCCAAATCCTTGAGATAGAGAGTTGTGAGTCAATGAAAAGAGTAATCGACACCACGGGGATAGGAAGAGATGAAGAGCAAATGATTGATTCGGTAGTTTTTCCTAAATTAGAGTACTTGGAACTCTCAGGTCTTCCAAAACTTACAAGATTCATGTCTATGAACACATCAGATTCAGAAGACAATAATATCCTGCACACTGGCACGCAATCAGCTCTTTTTGATGAAAAGGTATTTTTTTTATATTTTTTTTATGTCATTAAAATTTTGCCCCTAATTAATTAATTCTTTTTTTATTTAATCCTTTAACTTTAAATTCAAATTTAATTAACAGCTTTAATTGAATGTCAATAAGCTATTAATTACAGCAATAAATTAAATAAATAGTTTTCTTAATTTGTATAACTATGCACTTGCCAATTAATTAATGTTATTGTTATTAATTAGTTGAATTGATTTCTTGGTACTTAAGGTACGACTTCCTAATTTGAAGGAATTAAGAATCGAAAGTGTGGATAAATTAACGAGTATTTTTTCATCGATTATTATTATGGAGAGTAGATTCGAGAGACTGGAGACATTGAATGTATGGAGCTGCGGTTCAGTAGAAGTGATAATTGAAGAAGAAACAAGCTCAAGTTCTGGCTCTGGTTCTAGTAGCAGCAGGAGATTTGACGTGTTTCCTCAATTAATCATTTTAGAACTGTGGAATCTGCCAAAACTCAAAATTATATATCAAGGAAAACACGTGTTAGAATTGCCAGCATTGAAAAAAATACGGGTATCTGAATGTGACAGAGTGGAAATATTTTTTGCTTCTTCAGAATTATTAGTTTGGGAAACGGAGAGCCAACAGCCCATATTCTTGTTTGATCTTGACAAGGTATGAAATATTGAAATTAATTAATTAATTCATAATATATGCCTTTTTATTTATTTATTTGTTAATTTAAACATGGATGGATGAAATGCATGCATCGATTCGTAAATATTGTAAGAGATGTTAGACTTGTCACTCTCTCAACTTACTAGCTGCTGCATCTACACCGCATATGTCACTTTTTGATACACTTCCATTAGCAACTGTTACTTTTTGTTATTTTGCTTATACATTCTAATGATGCTAATTAATTAATATTATTGCAGTTGATTAATTGAATTGATTTCTTGTTACTTCAGGTACGTTTCTCCAAGTTGGAGCAAATAAAAATTCGCGGGATGGATAACTTGAGAAAGATATGGCAGTTGCATCACCAATTTACTGGGGATTCTTTCAATAACTTAAAGATATTGGAAATAAGTAATTGCCATCAATTAACGAGTGTATTTTCATCCAATATTATTGTTGGGAGAAGATTCGAGACATTGGAGTTTTTGATAGTGGATTTTTGTGGCTCAATAGAAGATGTAATTGAAGAAGAAACAAGCTCAAGCTGTAACTCCAGTAGCTGGAAATTTGACATGTTTCCTCAATTAATCAACGTGGAACTATGGAATCTACCAAAACTCAAAAGCATATATCAAGGAATGCATATTTTAGAATGGCCAGCATTAAAACATTTATATCTGAAGAATTGTCACAAAGTGGAAATATTATTTGGTTCTTCAGGATCAGAATTATTGAGCCGGGAAAGGAAGACCCAACTGCCCATAATCTTGGTTGATCATCATAAGGTATGAATTTTTGAATTTATTTAATCAATTCATAATGTCTTCATATTTATTTGTTTAAACATGGATAAATGCATGCATCAGGTTGGCAGCTACATTCTAATTAATTGATTTATCTTTCTTAACTTCATGCCAGCTGTTAATTAAATCTATCTCCAACCCAATAGTAATATTAAGAGCTGCACCTACACTGCACATGTCATAGAATTAAATTCCAATGTTTACTAATATCAATTAGCTACACTTCCACGAGCAATTAATATTATTACAGTTAATTAGTTAAATTGAATTGAATTCTTGGTACTTCAGGTACGATTCCCTAATTTGGAGCAATTAAGAATCCAAGGGATGAAAAACTTGAGAAAGATATGGCAATGGCACCATCAACTTACTCTGGATTCTTTCAACAATTTAAGGAAATTGGAGATGACTGAGTGCAGTAAACTAACGAGTGTTTTCTCATCAAATATTATTATTATTGGAAAAAGATTCGAGAGATTGGAGACATTGACGGTAAGGAACTGCAGTTTAATAGAAGAGATAATTGAAGAAGAAATAAGCTCTAGCTCTAATAGTAGAAGATTTGACGTATTTCCTCAATTAATCAATCGGCAACTATGGGGTCTGCCAAATCTCAGAAGTGTATATCAAGGAATACACATTTTAGAATGGTCAGCATTAAAAAATTTATCGATGTCTAATTGTGACAAAGTGGAAATACTTTTTGCTTCTTCAGAATTTTCTAAAAGCCAGCAACCCATAATCTTGGTTGATTTTCATAAGGTATGAAATGAAAAAATAATTTCAATTAATCAATTATCTGTATAATTTTTATTTGAACATTATTATCAATATTTTATTTGATTTTATTATTATTTTTAATTATATTTTATTAATAATTGGTAAATTTTCAGGTTGTATTTCTCAATTTGAGTACTCTCCAAGTAAAATATTGTGATGGCTTGAAAAATTTGGTGACACTTTCAACAGCAGAAAGTCCAGTGAAACTTGCAAGAATGGAGATATCTAATTGCAAAATGGTTGAAAATATCATGGAGATGCAGGTTGGAGGAGTAAAGGAGGATCCTATTGTTTTCAGCCAACTGGAATATTTGGAACTTGATACTTTACCTAGACTTGAAAGCTTTTGTTTGGGAAATTACACGCTTGAATTCCCATACTTGGAACATGTAGTTGTGGGTGAGTGCCCGAGCATGAACACTTTCTCTCAGGGAGTCTTAGACACACCAAAGCTACACAAAGTGCAATTGAGAAAAGGAGATGATAAGGAAGAGCGATGGGAAGGCAACCTTAATTCCACCATACAAAAATTATTCCAAGGAATGGTACGTACTTAATTATTTACCAATATTCATTTCTCATGCTAGCTTCTCCCTCGCTCTTGAGCAATTGACTCTGCAGTACAAAGAGTTAGTCATTGCTCGATCCACTAGCCTGTATTTGTTACCTTTATGTATATTGTTGAAACAAAAAGCATACACACACACACATATACAGTTATAAGCTTGATTCTACATTTATATCCTTGTTTTTTTAACTTGAATATTCTTTTTATTTCGTTACGCTTGATTTTATGGTATAAATATTGAAACTCTCAGAATTTCCATGCTTGAATGAAATATGGGATGCCCATGCCCATGCACTCCCAGTAAGCTTCTTCAGCAATTTAACATCGCTGCTCGTGGATGACTGCATGTTTATGTCGGGTATTGCTATTCCTGCCAATCTGCTACTGTTCTTGAACAATCTACATGTTTATGTATATCATATGCATCTTTTGTTTAATTTCTACATTAAATTTGGAAATGTTTTATATGTGTACAGTGTGCAGAATTCTGAAGAGGAAAATTGAGCAAGTCCAACTCATCCTTGATCTGCAATGAAGCAGAGCAGCTATTGGGAATCGTGTACGCTACATGTTGTATTTGAACTTGCACAATTATCGAGCAAATTATTTGTACTAGCAATCATTGGATTTCTAGAATGTTGTTTATTGGAGACCTTGAAACTAAATTAAAAACAATAAAGATATTGTTCAAACTATATGATTTACGTGTATGATATGAATAAATACTATGTTAATTGTGATAATATGAGTATGAATGGATGCATTTTTCGTTATTGATGCTCATTCTCCTTACTGTTCAGTACTGATGATCACTTGTTTATCTATAACACATTAATTGTAATCATTTGTTCTTCGGTGATCATCTACTTACTTCACCTACAAAAATACGACAATAATAACACACTCTCAAGTTCAGCCTTTAGACAACAAATAAACTCAATATCTCCTCAACCCAATGAGAGCAAAAATAGAACTTACCGCCTCAAAAGATTTTATCAGTTGAACCAATTAGCATTTACTCCCATGTTGAGCTAATAATAGACAACAAGTGATGTTCAATCTAAAGCTTACTAGAAATATGAGAGTACTTCTCATAGCTCCTAAGAACATAAAAAAAAAGAAGATATATTTGAGTTTGCAAGGACAATACTCAAATAGACGAGGAGTTTCAAAATAAACTCGCTACAGTTACAGCATCGCAAGCAGCAAATATATATGACTACAACATTATGCAGTACAGGCAAAAGCAAACATTTTTGCACAGCACAAATCCTTTGCCCCTGCGGTGATCTCAAAACCCATTACCCGCGAAACAGAGTTTTGCAGTTATTTGCACGAGGGAAACACGCCTTGCTTAACCGAATCTGGTTTCTACATTCCTAAAAAAACCTATACTGTGCACTCATAAATACAAACCTCTAAAAATCGATAGAATAGGTTAACACCATCTCCCAAGGAAGAACTGAGAAAATGTCATTGTACACTTAACTGTGTTGTATTTTAAGGTGGACAGTAGTTGGCACAAATAGTGGAATTCAATATGGTCCCTTTGCACTGCCTCAGAATGGTTTGCCCATCAGATTAACCCAGAAGTCATAGATAGGATAGCTTTCCAAAAAGCACTTTTCCTAAACAACACAACAGATGGTTGATAACTTTCTGATTATAGAAAGCAAAAGCAAGAAGGAAGAGTAGCAGAGAAAGTGATAAAAACTCGTTCTCTTTCCTTTTTTGTCAAAAGGTGACAAAAGGAAAGAGCATACCAAACCGAAGAGAACCTAATTGTACAGTAGAGTTTTCGTACCTCCCCCCGCGAGAAGATTGCAAGCAAATTATTTTTTTTTTTTTTTTTTATTCAATTGTTAGAAAGGAATTTTCAGATGGGATTAGATCACTGTATTGTGACTGCAAGTGGGCTGATGATCCCTAATTTGGAAGTGTTTTTGTAACTGTTTATAAATATAATGTGCCGCAAGGCGAAAAATCAAGAAATTTAATGATCAAATTCCAATTATCTGCAATTCTTTTGTGCTTTTCTTTCATTATTTGTAGATTATTCAACATTACCGCAAAATTCACAAGCAAATCTCCATCAATGATTACACTTCTGAATTGTCTAATATATGAACGTCAACTGTGCTTCCTTTTTCTAACATACATTTACAAATTAAGCAAAAACACAGTTACGTTTGATGAAATGTAGGATAGTTGACGGCTGGCTATTCACTTTCTTTTGGGAGAAACGGGACGAAAAATAATTCTTATTTGGGCCTTTCAAGCCCTAACGAAGAGCAAGTTCAAGGTAAAATTTTTAATTGTACAGGCAAAAAGAGATATCACAGCTGGTAAGATAAGAACAAGACAAGATCTTCAACTTCACTTTTTGATTAAAGATTACACAACAAACAGCACAAACGGATTCTGACTAGGACGGCAGAGAGTACACACCAAACAGAAGTTAAGGTTTGATCTTTCAAATACATGTATGTGGCTGTAAACCAACAAAAATTTTAGTTTGTGACCATGCAGGAAGCTCAATTTACACCAGTAATTATGGATCACTGCGGCTATTAGTGTCTGTTCCATAGCTAGACATCTTGCGTCCTAACTGAA
>CP135533.1:1569412-1590892 GCA_032402905.1 Khaya senegalensis
TGCAAGAGTTCTGTAAGATACAATGCAGAAACTCTTGCAGCAGAAATCTGTCCTGAATTAAGAAAAAAGAAAACTCTCAGTTCAACCATCCTAAGAAAGGCTGATTCCATCACTTTCAACACTTATTAATAAGCATATGGATGCATGTTAAATCAACCTTGAAAGTAGATGAATATTGTAAAACAAGTTTGAAGAGGAGAAAATTGATGCAATTCTCAACATTGTTAACACTTTCCAGCATACTCGTCAAGTAGCAGATCTCATTCTTTTTCGCTGTTGATAGATCACATTCAACATCCATTACATTTGTCCTGCATGTGAGTCATGGCAACTGACGCAAGTCATCCACAGAATCAGGCACTAGAAGTTGCAACATATAGGATGAAATTTATATTAATGAAACAGAAATCAGAGGCCATGGAAACAAGATCCAGCACAAAACAATGGAGTTTGATAGTCCTAAGTGTTGTCATACGGTCACACCACTGTGAATGCATTAAAACTATGAATATTGTAAAACTCAATAAATATTCTAAGTTTGCGAGGAATTTTTTTTATTTCTATTTTTATTTTTTACACAGTACATAAATATATATTAGATTCCAGTCCAATCTTAGTGTAACTGGGAACTTGCTAAATTTTGCAAATTCAAAAAACAAAATTAAATCTTCTTCCTTTGTAACTCAAACAATTATATGTTTCAGCGTATAAAAAAAACAATGGAAAGCAACACGCGAAACATGGATGTTAACATAAATCCGAACAGTTGCAGAATGCCGGTTGGAGCTTCGATATATATAAACACTCCGCTGCATGCGGGTAGTAATAGAATTAACCCAAAAAAAAATTCTGAAATGATGGAGGCTAGCACTGCGTTCTCCAATTTTTATTCGAGATTGGTGATGGTATCGGCTATAATTATTCTTTTCATTTTTATGGATTTAAATAAATTTCTAATAATGTATTTAAGTAAATAAGCAGTGTGTTTTGGCTTGAATATATTAATGATCTAAAGTTTGATAATATGGTGGTCTGGGTTCTTAATATTGCTAATATTCAAACATCCCTTTTCTCAGGAATATACATACACAGACAGACAGTTCATTTCAAATAATGAATTTATTTTAATTATTGCTTCAGTTAATATATTAATTTTGTTGTTTTTTTAAAATAAAAATTTATTAATCTAACAAAAGTTGTGGTGCTGCGAAGACCGATAGGGTTATGCACTTATTTGAGGGAAACACTCTATGTTTAACCGAATCTGGTTTCTAAAATTCCAACAAAAACCTATATTGTGCATTCATAAGTACAAATCTCTATTAGCTTTAGCTTGCAACAACGGCACAAGAGGTTGATCTCCCCATTCTTAGATCATGACGTGGTCCTTGTAACCAGTATCATCTTCACTCAAAACTTTGCCTGAAATACGCAAGCAAATTGGAAATCTTAATCTACTGTCTTAACATTAATTTAGCCCAGCAAATCTTTGAACAAGTTGGGATTTTGACTGGTCGGGCCATAACCCTATGCCTCACAAGAGCATATTTGTCCAAAGAATCCTTAGCATTTGTACCTTTACACGATTCATCTCAACTATCTATCACATGCAACATCCATTACATTTATCCCGCATGTGCGTCGTGGCAATTCACGCAAGTCATCCACAGAATCAGGCAACCAGAAGTTGCAACATAAAGGATGAAATGTATATTAATCAAACAGAATTCGGAGGCCATGGAAACAAGTTCCAGCTCAAAACAATGGAGTTCGATAGTCCTAAGTGTTGTAATAAGGTCATACCACTGTAAATGCATCAAAACAGGAACAGAGAAACATGCGCTACCACAGTTCTAGGCAGTTGTTCATTCTCAATTCCTATTTTCTATTCCTTATTGTCCTTGATAACTTATCCAATTTACCTTGGAAGTACACTTTGCAGTAGGTACGCTAAAATTATATTGTCAGTCTAATTTAGAACGCAAGTGTACCATAAGCCAAAATTAGAAGGCAAATCACTCTCAAGTCATTTTATGAAACCATTCGACAGGAGATCCGTTGCATGGTTAAGTACCAGAGTTATATCAATGATCTGAATATTCAAGTGTGGGAGCTAATAAATAAAAAAGAAAGGAATCAAGCTGCAAGGGAAGGGTATGAGACTCTAAGGATGTTGACCAGTGGCTGACAGATGTGAATGAATCCCACTTAAGAATTTCTCATTGAGTAATTGATAAAATTGTTTGAATGTTTTGTGAGTTTTAAAAGAAGAATACATTCATAATCGACTCATTTTTAAATTATATAATTTAAAAACAAAAAGCTCCTCGATTGTTGATCTCACTCTATTTTATTTTATTTTCTTAGCCCTTTTTTTTCCTAAAGTGTTTTGTCCGACTTTCTTGAAGTGCTGGTCTTGTGCAGATTCCAAGTTTTGACAGAGCAAGTGGAAGGAAAATGCAATGCCGTAAACTGCGCCGGTTAATTAGCATGCGATAATCAAGATATTATATTCCATTTGTTATATCATATTCAAATGCATACACAAAATCAAAGTTTTTGCATATATAATATAAAATTAAAAAATATAATAATTTTATAATCAAATATAAACGTTTGTTCACTTGTTTGTAGATATCACTAAAAGAAAAGAGAAGAAAGGCAAAACAAAATCTAGAAGAGATCTAAGGAAAATCATCCTCAAACATCTCTGCAATCAATCACTCTATAAGGACCAGGTGCACTTGCGATTGTTCCATCGGAAATAGTTCTTTCCCTACTATTATCATTTTATTACCTTAAATAATTCTTTCCACTACTGTTATCATTTTTTCTTGATTTTTTTTTGTGATTTTTCTTAGGAATATTCATTCAAAAGAAAACAGTCTATGGCAGCAGAACTGGGTGGTGCTGTTCTTTCCGGCGTTGCATCAAAAGTTGCGGAGTCACTGTTCGATCCCATTCGACGGGAAATATCTTATGTGTTCAAGTACCAGAGCTACGTGGAGAAGCTGAGGAGTCAACTAGTGGAACTCAAAAATAAAAGACAAAGGCTGCAACAAAAAGTTCACGAGGCTGAAAGACAAGGGGGTGAGGTTTACGATGATGTTCAGCAATGGCTTGTTGAGATGACCAAACTCATTGAACGAGTCGACGAATTAATCAATGAGGATGAAGACGTTGCCAAGAACAAGCGTTGTATCAAAGGGTTGTGTCCGAATTTGATGAGTCGCCGCAAGCTCAGCAAAGAAGCAGTGAACGCGGGAACCGTTGCTGCCGATCTGTTGACAAAAGGAGATTTTACTGATGTTTTCTACCTTCCTGCTCCAGAGAGGACAGAATTAATGAATGAACTCAGAGGCTACCAGCAGTTTGATTCAAGAATGAAAATTTTCCAGGATGTTTTGGAAGTGCTCAAGGATGACAAGGTCAGCATGATTGGTGTGTATGGGATGGGTGGTGTGGGCAAAACCACGCTAGTCAAACAAGTCTCAAAGAAAGTAATGGAAGAAAAATTATTTGATGAGGTGGCTATGGCTGAGGTAACACAAAACCCTGACCCGAAAACAATTCAAGACAAAATTGCCTATGATTTAGGCCTCACATTTTCCCAGCACGAGAGTACTTTATTTGCAAGAGCTGGTCGACTACGTCAAAGGTTGAAGAAAGAGAAGAGGGTCCTAGTAATTTTGGATAATATTTGGGCCAAACTTGACTTGGAGGCCGTTGGAATTCCTTCTGGGGTTCATAATCAAAGACAATGCACAATATTGTTGACATCTAGAAGTCGACATGTATTATGCAATGACATGAATTCCCAAAAGATTTTCTCGATTGACGTTTTATCTGATAAAGAATCAATGGGTTTGTTTTGGGAGTCTGTGGGTGATCATCCATCTGTTTTTAGACCTTTAGCAGTTGAGATTGTTGGAAAATGCGGAGGTTTGCCTATTGCAATTAAAACAATTGCAAATGCTCTTAAAAATAAGGATCTTTCCATTTGGAAGGATACCTTGAATCAGCTAACGAATTCAAATCCTAGAGATATCCCTGGAATGGAAAAGAATGTATACTCGACCATAAAACTGAGTTATGACCTTTTGGAAAATGAGGAAGCCAAGTCTCTGTTTCTACTGTGTGCTCTAAAAGTTGATGGTAGTCAAATACTTGTCAATGACTTGGTGATGTATGGAATGGGGTTGGGTTGGTTTAAGAAGGTTTACACACTAGAACAAGGTAGGAATAGGGTGCAAGCTGTGATAGAGAATCTCAAAACTTCATCTTTGTTGTTGGATGGTGACAACAAACATGTGGTTAAAATGCACGATATCATTCATGCTGTTGCAGTATCAATTGCTGCGGATAAGCTTATGTTTAGTATTCAAAAGGTTGAAGACTTGAATGACGAGCCCGAAAATACGATAAGAAAAGATTCCGCTGCTTTTTCTCTCTGCCATGATGGAATTCAAGAGCTTCCCGAAAGGTTGGAACTTCCAAAACTCAAGTTACTTTTGTTGTTTGCAAATTTCTAGCATGAGGGAAACTCTTTGCAAATCTCAGACCTCTTTTTTGAAGGGATGAAAGAACTTAGAGTTTTACATTTAACTAGAATCCGTTTTGCCTCCATGTCTTCGTCACTTGGTTGCCTAGTTAACCTCCATGCATTGTCTCTGAACTTTTTCAACTCAGTAGAAAATGTGGCAATAATTGGACAGCTTACGCAATTAGAGATTCTTAGCTTTCGGGATTCCAATATTGAGGGGTTGCCTTTGGAAATTGGACAATTGACGCGGTTAAAGCTGTTGGATTTGAGCAATTGTTCGAGCCTTAAGGTAATAGCACCGAATGTGATTTCAAAGTTATCTCGATTAGAAGAACTGTATATGCTTAATAGCTTTACTCATTGGGAGGAGGGTGAAGGTGGAGGTAATGCCAGTCTTGTTGAGTTGAAAACATTGCCCAAATTAACAACTTTAGAAATAGATATTCGAAATGTCAAAGTTATGCCTCAGGACTTGGTCTCTGCGGAGTTGGAAAGATACAAAATATGTGTAGGAGAGGGGTGGCATTTGTGGGATTGCAAAAGGGTAATAACGTATGAAAGAACGTTGGAACTCGAGGGGCTAGAAAAAAGCATTATCTTGGGAAGAGGGATGAAAAAGATGCTGAAGAACATTGAATATCTACGTCTAAATAAACTGAATGGTTTTCAGAATGTTGTTAATGAATTACACGATAGGGAAGATTTCCAACAATTGAAGTATCTCCACGTAGAAAATGATTCCGAGATTGTATGCATTCTCAATTCGGTGGGACAGATTGCATTTCCCTTGCTGGAGTCATTGTTTCTCCGTAATTTGATAAACTTGGAGAAGGTATGTCAAGGCCAACTCATGGAGGATCAATCTTTCAGCAAATTAAAAATCATTAATGTAGCAGAATGTCATGGACTGAAGCATCTCTTCTCATTTTCCGTGGCCCAAAACTGTTTTCGGCTTCAAGAAATACAAGTAGCCAGTTGCCAGAACCTAAAATTGATCGTCGGTGAGGAAAGTGAAAACCGTATTGTACATGAGAATGAAAGTATTATCTTCTCTCAATTGCAGTCCCTAACACTAGTATATCTTCCTCGGCTTACAAGTTCAGGATTCGACGAGGAGATGTCTCCGACATTATCAGCAAATCCTTCAGCCACCAAAGAAATTGTTGCAGAGGATGACCGTGAGGATTTGATGACAGTACTCTTCAATAATAAGGTATGTATGTTCTCCTTTGCATTTTGTGGGTATTATACATGTTTGCGTGTTTCTATTTACTTTGTTTTCAATCATCTAAAAGAATATTGAGAGTCATTTTTGAAGAGCCATAACTCTGTTGGATTTTACAGGTCATTTTTTCAGCCCTGGAGAAGTTGTTCCTAGACTCACTTAACATGAAAAGGATATGGCCTGATCAGTTTGTGGCAATGTCAACTTTTCCTTGTCAAAATTTAACAAATTTGACTGTGATGAATTGTAGTCGTTTGAAATTTTTGTTTGCATATTCAATGGTTAATAGTCTTGTGCAACTCCAAAAACTTATGATAGGAAATTGTGAGTCAATGGAAAGGATAATCGACATCACAGGGATAGAAAGAGATGACGAGCAAAGAATTGAATCAGGGGTCTTTCCTAAACTACAGTTCCTGAAACTCTCAATTCTTCCCAAACTGACAAGATTCATGTCTCTGAACACATCAGATTCAGAAGGCACGCAACCAGCTCTCTTTGATGAAAAGGTTTTTTTTTTCCTTGTATTCATTTACATCGTTAAAATTTTTGTTCCTAATTAATTAATTCTTTATTAATTTAATTCTTTAATTTTGAAATTTAAATTTAATTAATATCTTTAATTGAATGTTGTTAGCTATTAATTACTACAATAAATTAATTAAATAATAATCTTAATTTGTATTGATATTAATTAGTTGAATATATTTTTTGGTGCTTCAGGTAACACTCCCTAGTTTGAGGGAATTAAAAATCGAATGGGTGGATAAATTCACGAGTATTTTTTCATCGGATATTATTACGAGGAGAAGATTCCAGAGACTGGAGACATTGAGTGTATGGAACTGCAGTTCAATACAAGAGATAATTGAAGAAGAAATAAGCTCTAGCTCTGGTTCTAGTAGCATGAGGTTTGAGGTGTTTCCTCAATTACTCAAATTAGATTTAGGGAATCTGCCAAAACTCAAAAGTATATATCAAGGGACACATATTTTAGAATGGCCAGCTTTAGAAGTTTTGGATTTAAGTTTTTGTGACAAAGTTGAAATATTATTTGCTTCTTCAGAAATATTGGTTTGGGAAATGGAGAGCCAACAACCCACGATCTTGGTTGATGTTGATAAGGTATGAAACAATGAAATTAATTAATGCATTCATAAATATGCCTATTTATTTATTTAAACATGGATGAAATGCATGCATCTTTTGTTATTTTGCTTATATGTTAATTGTTGTCGTCAACTATGCTCTCTCTCTCTATATATATAAATATTGTTACAGTTAATTAATTGAATTCTCGGTACTTCAGGTACGATTCCCTGGTTTGGTGGCATTATGTACATTCGAGATGAAAAACTTGAGAAAGATATGGCAGTGGCACCACCAACTTACTCGAGAATTTTTCAGTAAATTAAAGTATTTGGGTATATATCATTGCCATAAATTAACGAGTGTTTTCTCATCGAACATTGTTGTTGGGAGAAGATTCGAGAGATTGGAGACATTGACTGTACGTAACTGCGATTCAATAGAAGAGATAATTGAAGAAACAAGCTCAGGCTCAAGCTCTAACTCTAGTAGCAGGAGATTAGACGTGTTTCTTCAATTACTCAATTTGAGATTAGTGAATCTGCAAAAACTCAAAAGTATTTATCAAGGGATACACATTTTAGAATGGCCAGCATTAAAAGAATTATATGTGATGAATTGTAGTAAAGTGGAAATATTATTTGCTTCTTCAGAAAGATTACAATTTTTGGAGAGCCAACAACCCATAATCTTGGTAAATCATCAAAAGGTATGAAATGAAAAAATAATTTAAGTAATTAATTTTTTGCATATTTTTTAAAGCATTATTATTAATATCTTATATGATTTTATTTATATTTATTAAAATGTGGTAAATTTTCAGGTTGCATTCCCCAATTTGAACACTCTCAAAGTAGAACATTGTGATGGCTTGAGAAATTTGGTGACATTTTCAACAACAGCCGAAAGTCAAGTGAAACTTGCAAGAATGGAGATATCTAATTGCAAAATGATAGAAAAAATCATGGACATGCAGGTCGGGGGAGTGAAGGAGGATCCTATTGTTTTCAGCCATCTGGAATATTTGAAACTTGATACTTTACCAAGACTTGAAAGCTTCTGTTTGGGAAATTACACTCTTGAATTCCCATACCTGGAACAAGTAGTTGTGTGTGGGTGCCCAAGCATGACCACTTTTTCTCAGGGAGTCTTGGACACACCAAAGCTACACAAAGTGCAATTAACAAAAGAGGAAGAGCGATGGGAAGGCAACCTGAATTCCACCATACAAAAATTGTTCCAAGGACTGGTACGTGTTAATTATTTACCAACATTTCTCATGCTAGCTTCTCCCTTGTTCTTGAGCAGTTGACTCAGTAGCACAAACATTTAGTCATTGCTCGATCCACCAGCTAGTCTTGTTAACTTCTATGTATATTCTTGAAACAAAAACTACACACACACATGCCATAAGCTTCATTCTACATTTATATCATTGTTCTTTTAACTGGAATATTATTTTTGTTGCGGTAGGCAAGATTCTATGGTATAAAGTATTTGAAACTCTCAGAATTTCCATGCTTGAATGAAATATGGGATGGCCATGGCCATGGCCATGCTCTTCCTGTTAGCTTCTTCAGCAGTTTAACATCGCTGCTGGTGGATGACTGCACGTTTATGTGGGGTATTGCTATTCCTGCCAATGTGCTACAGTTATTGGACAATTTGGAACATCTGGAAGTAAGCAGTTGTGATTCAGTAGAAGAGGTGTTTCATTTGGAAGGCCTAAATGCTGACGAAGTTCAGATGTTTCATAAACTTCGGACCTTGAAGCTAGTAGATCTTCCGAAACTCAAAAGATTATGCAACTCCCCTGGGAAAGAAATTACACTGAGCTGGTTGTTCAACCTGTGGATTGAGAACTGCCCAAATATGGAAACACTTATCTCCAATTCTACACCTGCACACATGACGACAAATAGAGAGCCTCAAGAAATGACCTCAGAGGTGAACTTCCTATTACAACCACTCTTTGACGGCGAAAAGGTATTTCTTAGTTAAGTCACCCTCCAAAATGACCTCCTATTCTTTTTTTTTTTAAGTTCTCTCTTGTCTCTGGTTTAACAGCATTAATGTGATTATTGACATTTTTTTCAATATGAAATTTCATTCCTCTTTCTTGATCCGTATAGAATTTAGCATCAGATTTCACTAATATTCAAAATTATTCTATTTAATTTATATTTGGGTTCCCTCTGCAAATTAAATTTCTTGAAAACAAATTCTTGAATCTATGGAATTAATACGCTTGATTTTCAGGTTACATTCCCCTCTCTCAATAAGTTAAAGCTGTCTAAACTGCCCAAGTTGTTGCATCTGTGGAAGGAAAATTCTCATCCCAGCCTTGGTTTTAGATATCTGCAAAGTCTAGAAATATCAGAATGTCACAAGTTAAAACATATAGTGACTTCCTCGTTGACTTTTCAAAATCTAACTACTCTGGAAGTATCAAAGTGTGACGGGTTGATAAATTTGGTCACACTCTCAACAGACGAAAATCTGCCAAGTCTTACAAGGATGAACATAAACGATTGCAAAATAATTGAAGAAATCATACAACAGGAGGCTGGAGAAGAAGGGAAGAAGGATTGTATTGTTTTCAAAGAACTGCAATATTTGGGACTTAGTTGCTTGCCAAGCCTTACAAGCTTTTATTTAGGGAATTACACACTTGAATTCCCATCATTGGAACATGTGTTAGTGACAGAGTGCCCAAAAATGGAGATCTTTTCTCGGGGAGTCTTAAGGGCACCGAAGCTCCAAAGACTACAACTCACTGAATTAGATTCTGAGGAGGAAGGACGTTGGGAAAGCTGCCTTAATCTAACCATCCAAAAATTGTTCCAAGAAATGGTATGTGTATCATATGCATCTTTTGATTTCTTTCTATATTAAATTTACAAATGTTTTATATACTCATGTATATGTACAATGTGCAGAATTCTAACGAGGAAAATTGAGCAAATCCTGCTCATCCTTGATCTTCAATCAAGCAGAGCAGCTTTTTTAGGAATCATGCACGCTACATGTTGTATTTGAACTTGTACAATGATTGAGCAAATTATTTGTATTAGCAATACTTGGATTTCTATTATGTTGTTTATTTAAGATCATGAAACTAAATTAAATACTATTAAGACATCGTTCCACCTATATGATTTACATGTATGGCACGAATAAATGCTAAGTTAATTGTTATAGCGTGCGTAGGAACGAATGCATTTTTTATGATTAATGCCTTGTTCTCCTCTTTGTTCAGTACTGATGATCATTTGTTCATCTCTAACACGACTTAATTGTAATCATTTGTTCATCGGTGATCATTTCCTTACTTCACCTGTAAAAATTTAATAATAATAACCGACACTCTCAAGTTCAGCCTTTATTATTATTGTTGTTGTTATTGACGCAGTTTTATTATGCAGATGCAATGAAAGCAAACATTTTTGAACAGCACATGTCCTTAGCCCTTTTAGTGATCTCAAGACCCAGGACCCGCGAAACAGACTGTGGATTCCTACAAAAACCAATACAGTGCACTCATAAATACAAACCTCCACAAAAACCTATAGAGTAGGTTAACACCATCTCCCAAGGAAGAACTGAGAAAATGTCATTGTCCACATAACTGTGTTGTTTTTGTAAGTGGACAGTAGTTGGCACAAATAGTGGAATTCAATATGGTCCCTTTGCATTGCCTCAGAATGGTTTGCCCATCAGATTAACCCAGAAGTCGGAAACAGGACAGCTTCCAAAAAGTACTCTTCCTAAACAACACAACAGATGATTGATAACTTTCTGATTATAGAAAACAAAAGCAAGAATGAAGAGTAGCAGAGGAAGTGATAAGAACTCATTTTCTTTCTCTTTTTGTCAAAAGGTGACAAAAGGGAAGGGAGTTTAAAGATTAGAGCATACCAAACAAAAGGGAACGGAGTAGAGTTTTCATACTCCCCCACAAGAAAATGAAAAAAAAAATAGTTATGCATGCAAATTATGTTCATTTCTTTTTATTATTATTATTTTTCAATTATTAGAGAGGAAATTTCAGATGGAATTAGATCAATATATTGTAACTGCAAGTGGGTTGATGATCCCCAATTTGGGAGTGTTTTTGTAAATGTTTATAAATATAATGTGCTGCAAGGCGAAAAATCAAGAAATTCAACGATCAAATTCTAATTATTTTGTACTTTTCTTCCATGAGTTGTAGATTATTCCACGTTACTCCAAAATTCACAATCGAGTCTCCATCAACAATTACACTTCTGAATTGTCTAACGTATGAAAATCAACTGTGCTTCCGTTTTCCAACACGCATTGGCAAATGAAGTATTTGAACAAAAGCAAATTATTCAAGACATATCAAGCAAAAACACTGTTATTTTGATGAGATTTAGACAGGTGCAGTTGCGTAATTACAAATTTTCTTTTAAGTATTGCAATCACTATACTATAAACTGAATGCGTCATAAATTTGAATTCTTCAAAATCTTCCACAGTTTTGAAAGAATGGTCATATATTGACAGCCCCAGCAGACCAAGGGAGTTGCCATTATTAAAATAATTTTGGCCGGATCTTGACACGAGATTTAGCAAGCAAGAGAATACTTATAATAACAATAAATTTCAAGCTCTGAGAAACAGAGAATCAATGAAAAATCTGCGTTCAATGGCTTAATTATGTACTCAATTGAATGAGTAATCACTTATATCACTATCACTAGAAGGGCAACGGCTTCTCTTTTGACCGCACATAACTTGAAAATCTTAGCCAAATTGTCGGACTTTGATAATAAACTTAATTTTTAAGACGAAAACACGTGTTCTTCCTCCATTCTTTGATGTTATGGTTGACAGATTCATAGTTTTGTCCGGGAAACGTGATCGGGTGTATTGGCACTGAGAGTTATTAGTCCGAATTTCAGAAAATACAGACGTCTACATGAGAGAGGAGAGAGTTATTAGCTGGCTATTTTGGTTTTTTGATAATGGTTGTTTGTTCAGTTTGGCAGTAGCTTTCATGAATGTCAAATTTGAAAATGGGAAATTTGTCGTGGTACAGATTGCAACAGAGATTCATGAACAGATGAAGATGTCTTTCCAAATCGTAAATTTTCATGTTAATGTCAGCAATTGAACTTTACTTGTATGTGCTGGATTAGGAATTCGAAGATGACTACTAAATTGGACCATCTTAAACTCTCTTGACTCCGCTGTAAGCATACAATCCTAAGGCATGCTTTAAAACTCAAGAAATCGAGTGCGGAAGTTAAGGAACACTAACCTCTCGCCATTGCTATTGTTGAAGTTTCTTTATGCTACCAAAGCCTTCCAAGCTCTCTAAATCCTCTCAAGATGGTGTTTAACAAGAATTTCGAGTTTAGGGACCTTAGCAAAGCAAAACACCTCCTAATTTATAGAATTCCTCCCATCAAAGAATTCTCACACTTAATGGAGGTTTAATGGCCACTCAATGCTGCAGTTACAACCTTTGATTTGAATTTGGAGTTACAAAAACATAATGGGGAGTTAAGGGCCATAATTTGGTTGTTTCAAATTCATTTTTGAATTTGTAACCTTCATTCTCCCACTTGGCCCGTAAACTTCAAATTCTCATATACAAGAAACAACATACATGAATCATGGCGATATATTATCAAAATTGACAACTTCTCTTCCATGTATTACAGATGTATGATATTTCTTACTGCAACTTAATGTGGTAATCTTAATGAATAAACCCTATGTTTATTCTTGGTCCAACATAATGACCTTAACTTAATGAATAAACCTCATGTTTATTCTAGGTCTAATAAATTTGTTTTCTTTCAAATAAATGTGCACACTTTATAAGAAAACAAATAATCAGAGTTTCATTAATAGTAATAAATTTACATACTGGAACCAAGTCCCATATGAACTACATGATCCTTAAACTTTAATGGTGGCATGCCTTTTGTTAAAGGATCTGCAATCATCAATTCAGTGCTAACGTGCTCAATGACCACTTTATTTTCCTTAACATGTTCCCTAATGGCTAAGTACTTAATGTCGATGTGTTTACTTCGACTCCCACTTTTGTTATTCTTAGCCAAAAATACAGCAGCTGAATTGTCACAATATATCCTCAATGGCTTAGAAATAGAATCCACAAGTCTAAGTCCAGATATGAAACTCTTTAACCATACTCCATGAGAGGTAGCCTCAAAACACGAAACAAACTCGGCCTCCATAGTGGAAGTAGCAATCAGTGATTGCTTAGCACTTCTCCAAGATATGGCTCCGCTAGCTAACATAAAGATGTATCCAGATGTTGATTTTCTTGAATCATCACAGCCAGCGAAGTCCGAATCTGAGTAGCCAACTACTTCCAAATTGTCAGTTCGTCTATACATAAGCATGTAATCTTTGGTCCCTTGAAGGTACCTCAAAACTTTCTTTGCAGCTTTCCAGTGGTCCAATCCTGGGTTACTCTGATATCTTCCCAACATTCCAACTGCGAAAGCTATGTCAGGTCTTGTACAGACTTGAGCATACATAATGCTTCTAACAGCTGAAGCATACGGAATGTTGTTCATTTGTTCCTTTTCGAGATTATTTCTAGGGCATTGGTTCAAATTGAACTTATCTCCCTTAACAATTGGTGCTACACTTGGAGAACAATCCTTCATCCGAAATTTTTCTAGAACTTTATTGATATAGGTTTCTTGAGACAAACCTAAAATACCCCTATGTCTGTCTCTATGTATCTTAATGCCAATGACATAAGATGCTTCACCCATATCTTTCATATCAAAATTTCTAGAAAGGAATTGTTTCACTTCATGTAGAAACCATTTATCATTGGTTGCAAGTAGTATATCATCCACATATAGAACAAGGAAACAAATTTTACTCCCACTAACCTTCTGGTATATACATTGATCCATGATATTTTCTTCAAAACCAAATGAAGAAATAATATCATGAAATTTTAAATACCACTACCGGGAGGCTTGTTTCAATCCATATATAGATTTCTTAAGTTTACAAACCAAATGCTCACCACCACTGGAAGAGAATCCTTCAGGTTGTTTCATATAAACCTCTTCTTCCAGATCACCATTAAGGAATGCCGTTTTCACATCCATTTGATGTAACTCTAAATCAAAATGAGCTACTAATGCCATGATTACACGAAAAGAATCCTTTTTAGACACAGGAGAAAAAGTCTCTGTATAATCGATTCCTTCTTTCTGAGTGAACCCTTTGGCAACAAGTCTAGCCTTGTATCTCTCAATGTTGCCTAATGAATCCTTTTTAGTCTTAAAGATCTATTTACATCCAATGGGTTTGAAGCCTTTAGGCAACTCAACAAGGTCCCAGACTTCATTCGTTGACATAGAATTCATCTCATCTTTCATGGCATTATACCATAAGTTGGATTGCTCACAACTCATGGCTTGTGAAAACGTTTCCGGATCATTTGCAGCTCCAATATTGTAATCTGACTCTTGTAAATACACAATATAATCACTAGAAATTGGTGATCTTTTTACTCTAGTAGATCTTCTTAATGTTGCTTCAACATTTTCCTGAGGAGTATGTTGTACAACTGGTTCTTCAACAACTTGATCTACTAAAGCATCACTAGTCTGTGGAATTTGATTATCATTTAGTTGAATATCAACCATTGATGGATCAACATCCATTTGTACTGAAGGGATGTTGTTGATGACAATCACTTTAGTACTTGAAGTGGACGGTTCTGAATGATCATTCTCAGAAACTTTGTTCTGAGATTGATCCCTCCCACTAATCAAGTCATTCTCAAGAAACTTAGCATTTCTTGATTCCACAAACTTAATGTGATGTGATGGACAATAAAATCTGTATCCTTTAGACCTTTCTAAATATCCAATGAAATATTCACTAATGGTCCTAGGATCTAATTTCTTCTCTTGCGGATTATAAACTCTTATTTCACAAGGACAACCCCAAACGCGTACATGTTGCAAACTCGGTTTCCAACCTTTCCATAACTCAAATGGCGTTTTAGAAACTGCCTTAGTTGGAACTCGATTTAATATGTACACAGCTGTTTTAAGAGCTTCTGTCCACAATGACTTAGGAAGATTGGAGTTGCTAAGCATACTCCGCACCATGTCCAACAATGTTCGATTTCTTCTTTCTGCTACACCATTTTGGTCTGGAGAACCAGGCATAGTATATTGGGCAACAATCCCATGTTCTTGAAGAAATCTCGCAAATGGTCCAGGTGCTTGTCCATCTTCTGTGTATCTACCATAGTATTCACCACCTCTATCAGACCTCACGATCTTTATTTGCTTACCGCATTGTTTCTCTACTTCAGCTTTGAATATTTTGAAAGCATCTAATACTTCATCCTTAGTATTCAACAAGTAGAGATACATAAATCGTGAATAATCATCAATAAAAGTGATAAAATACTTATGACCATATGAGTCTATACTAGGACTACAAATGTCTGTGTGTATGATTTTTAATAAGTCTGAACTCTTCTTGGCACCTTTCTTTGACTTATTGGTCTGTTTTCCCTTTATACAGTCCACACAAGTCTCAAAATCGGTAAAGTTTAAAGCACTAAGTACTTTATCATTTACTAACCTTTTGATTCTTTCTATGGAGATATGTCCTAATCTCCGATGCCACAACATAGAGGAATTTTCATTCATAACACTTCTTTTTACACCAGTATGAGTATGCATTGTATTATAACAAGCATTATTTTGCAAATTAATATGAAAAAGACCATCAGACAATGTACCATTTCCAACAAGTTTTGATTTATAAAAAATTTTCACAAAAGAATCTGAAAAATTGAAGGAATATCCATAGGGTACAAGTCTCGAAATAGAAATTAAATTTCTAGAAAAATTAGGAATATAAAAGGTCTTTTCCAAATTTATTACAAAACCACTATTGAGAACCAAACTGCATGTCCCAATAGCCTCCACAGTTGAGCGTATCTTATTTCCAGAATAGATAAAACGCTCAGCTCCCACTGGTTTCCTTAGGTTTTGCAAGCCCTGCAAAACGTTCGTAATGTGGATTGTAGAACCAGAGTCAATCCACCATGTGTTATGACAAATTTCAGTCATATTAGATTCATAACTTACAAGAGAAAAAGAAATACCTTTCTTATTAAGCCATTGCTGAAACTTAATGCAATCCTTCTTAATATGTCCCTTTTTCTTACAAAAGAAACATTTGGATTCTTTCTTTATTTCAGCTTGGACAGGTATTTTGCCTTTCCCTTTCTTCTTAATCTTTCCTTTCATTGCTAGATGTGCACTTTGAATATTCACTCCCATTTCCGCTACCAACCTCCCTTCTTCTTGAACACACATGGTCAACAATTCATTAATTGACCATTTATCTTTATGTGTGTTATAAGAAATTTTGAAGGGTCCATATGGTTGTGGAAGTGAATTCAAAATATAATGCACAAGGAAAGGTTCAGACATTGTCACATCCAATGATTTCAGTTGAGCCGCAATGTCTCTTATCTTCATGATGTGCTCTCGCACACCAGTAATAGTGGTGAGTTTTATGGAAGAGAATTGCATAATAAGGGTACTAGCTAGTGCTTTATCTGAAGACTCAAACTGTTCATCAATAGCCTTCATTAAAGCACGGACATTATCATGCTGAGCGACTGAACCACGTATGCTAGCAGAAATTTTAGTCTTTATGAACATTACACTAAGGCGATTAGATCGCTCCCAACGTTCATAAAGTTTAATTTGTGCCGGAGTGCTAGCATCAGTAATAGATGATGGTTCGTCTTTCCGAATAGCATAATCTATATCCTGCCACCCTAAATATAACAATACTTTCTCTTTCCATATCTTATAGTTATCTCCTACCAGTTCAGGAACTTCTAAGTTGATATCAGATATAGTTGTAGGTTGTGATACTGCAAAAATACATGCTTATGATGAATTTTATTGAGGCTTAATCATCATATTTTATCAATATAAAATATGTACAAAATATGAATCACATGATATAAAATACTACCTGTGGGCTAAATATTTTATTCAAATAGATTCACATATCTTAATGATAAAACTATTATATTATATTCAATTTCTTAACTCCTGTGGGTAAATTAAGAAAAATAATATAATATTTTATCCTAATCAATCATACAAACATAATAAAAATTCCTGTGGGATAAAATTTATCACATCTAATATGATTAATTACAATTAATGTCTTAAACTTTATGTGATCCTAACTTAATATAAAGTTTCATTTAACTTAGGGATGCTGTGGCTACTCCCTATTCTATTAAATTTTATGGATCACAAAGACATTCAAATCTATGATTATGATTTATGCCTTATAGAAATTTTCACTAAAATATTTTTATGTCTATTGTACAGGTAATAGAGAGCACTCTATTTAGCTAACAATCACAGTAGGTCAATTCCCAGGAAAGATTGGAGGGGTCACAAACGGTCCCACTTAAAACCCAACCTCCTTAGACAGAATTTTCCAAACATGTAATTAGAAGCAAATAAAATACTACTACTATACCTAACAATAATATGGCATGTTACCATTTTGCTTAAATTTTATGTATTTATTTTTAAAATAAATTTGCATACTAACTCTCATTTCTATAATGTATGCGTAAAACAAAAATACATAAATCAAGCAAATTATACAATTGCATATATAAAACATAAATTATATGATTAAAATAAACAATTAAATTAAACTATGCATATAACATAACATAAATAATATGCATATATTCAAACATTTAAATTGAATTTAAATATGCATATAATAAACTTAAATAATATGCACTTAAAATTATTTAAATTCAATTTAAAACTAAATGGCATATAACATATATTTAGACCAAAATCATAATGAACAAAAAAATAGATTTTTGGACTAAATTGCATAATTTAATTTAATTACATCCAAAATTAAAAATTAAATTAAATTAAATTAAATTATTAATAAATTTAATTTTAATTTATTAAAAATTTATGAAATAATAAATATATTTTAAAATAAAATATAAATTCAATTATGGGCGTTTCAAATTATTCATGCAATTAATACGGAATTAAAACGGTTAAAAGCCAATAAATGCGCTATTATAACACAAAAATGACGCGTGGCCCAGTGGTTAAGGACATTTATGGGCCTGGACTTAGGTTCGAACCCTGACCCTTGCACTTATTTTTCAAAAATAACAAACCCCGTATGACATGTCATCCGAATAGCCCAGAGGTAGCCGACATGTCATCCACTGGTAAGGGTCGTCTTCAACCTCCAGCCGGGTCGACCCGATCCGAATGCAGACCCACAGACCCGGAAACATATCCGACCAAATTTTAACCCTTTTTTAACGTCGTTTTCAATGTTTTTTACGTCCAAAATGTCATAAATCCAATGATAAAATGATTTATAACATAAAATTACATCAAAAACAAACAAAATCATGTTGCATGAGAATTAAAATTCAATTTAACAAACCCATATTACCATTTCATGTTTTCTCCGAAAAAACTCAACAAACTAAGCAAAGCAGAGATTATTAACATGCTCTGATACCAAATGTAAGCATACAATCCTAAGGCATGCTTTAAAACTCAAGAAATCGAGTGCGGAAGCTAAGGAACACTAACCTCTCGCCATTGCTATTGTTGAAGTTTCTTTATGCTACCAAAGCCTTCCAAGCTCTCTAAATCCTCTCAAGATGGTGTTTAACAAGAATTTCGAGTTTAGGGACCTTAGCAAAGCAAAACACCTCCTAATTTATAGAATTCCTCCCATCAAAGAATTCTCACACTTAATGGAGGTTTAATGGCCACTCAATGCTGCAGTTACAACCTTTGATTTGAATTTGGAGTTACAAAAACATAATGAGGAGTTAAGGGCCATAATTTGGTTGTTTCAAATTCATTTTTGAATTTGTAACCTTCATCCGCTTCATTTCTAACTGTGAACCACCAAAATAAATTCTTTCCCTGTTGTTTGTTTTCTCTTGTTTTGTTCTGTTCCGTTCTGTCCTGTTAACTGTGCTCTAACTCTAGTAGTCGGAGGTTTGATGTCTTTCCTCTATTAGTCAAACTGGATTTATGAGTTTTGCCAAAACTTCATAGTATATATTAAGGAATAAACATTTTAGAATGGTTAGCTTTAAAAGATTTACAGGTAAATTATGTTCATTTTTTTCTTTTATTTTTCAATTGCTAGAAAGGAAATTCCAGATGGGATTAGATCACTATATTGTAACTGTTAGTGGGTTGATGATCCCCAATTTGGGAGTGTTTTTTTAACCGTTTATAAATGTACTGTGCCGCAAGGCGTAAAATCACTAAATTCAATGATCAAATTCCAATTATTTTCAATTCTTTTGTGCTTTTCCTTCATTATTTGCAGATTATTCAACATTACGGCAAAATTCACAAGCAAATCTCCATCAACGATTACACTTCTGAATTGTCTGACATATGAAAGTTAACTGTGCTTCCTTCAACATACGTGCATTGACAAATTAAGCTAAAACACTCTTTACTTTTGATGAAATGTAGGATAGCGCATGGCCGGCTATTCACTTTGTTTTGGGAGAAACTGGACACAAAATTACTTCTTATTTGAGGCTGCACTCTCTAACGAAAATAGTTCAAGGTAGTTGTAATATTAATTTCACACTAAAATGTTTAATTGTATAGCCAAGAAGAGATATCAGAGCTGGTAAGATAAGAACAACACAAGATCTTCAGCTTCCCATTTTTGGTTAAAGAGTACAATACAACCAGCACAAATGGATTCTGACTAGGACGGCAGAAAGTACATACCAAACAGAAGTTCAGGGTTTGATCTTTCAAATACATATATGTGGCTGTAATCCAACAAATTTTCAGTTTGTGACCATGATGGAAGATCAATATACACCAGTAATTATGAATCACCGAGGCTATTAGTGCCTGTTCGATAGTTTGACATCTTGCTTCTGAACTAAAATTTGCAAGATAAATGGATATAATATGAGATTCTTTACATTTAAATCAATCAGCAAATCTAAGTCCTCGAAGCCTGCTTTCAACAAAAAAATCTCACCTTCTTGACAACATCTGTCATGCCTGAAACATCTTGCCTTCCTTTCATGAGTAGTTCAAGCATGCTTGGAGTTGATGATTCTGTTCTTCAGCCTAAAAACTGAAGTTGGGATGAGAATCCGTTAAAAGAAAAGATGCATTGCCATGCAAAATCTAAAACTACTAAATCAATACAAGACTCCTGGGCCATTACTAAAGCCAATTCCACAAACTACAGAAGTATCCTTTAAAAATAACAGAACCATAAATTATATTGAACAAGCAACATTCTAACTTGGAAGAAGAAAATGTAAGATTGACCCAAGCCAGAATTGATTTGGAATAATCTTGAATGACTTCTGGATTCATTGATTTCTGAATTTGCTCTTTCTTCACTTCAGTAATGGATCCAATGGGGGTTTCTTTTATTAGTTTTAATGAGCATAGCAACTATAAGGACACAATGAACAGTTAAAAAAGGAAAATTAGGAGTTGTAAGACCCTGAGAATCTTTGGTTTCTGCTGCAGGAGTTCTATAATATACATTGCAGAAATCGGTCTGAAATAAGAAAAAGAAGACTCTTAGTTGACCTAAAGCCCATTTAACCATTCCAAGAAAAGCCGATTCCATCACTTTCGGCACTTGTAAGTGTATGGATGCATGGCAAATCAACCTTGAAAATAGATGACTATTGCAAAATTAAGTTTTAAGAGGAGAAAATTTATGCAATTCTCAACATTACTTACCCTTTCCAGCATACTCGTCAAGTAGCAGGTCTCATTCTTTTTCGCTGTTGATAGATCACATGCAATATCCATTTACATTTGTCCTGCATGTGAGTCATGGCTATTGACGCAAGTCACCCACAGAATCAGGCACCCAGAAGTTGCACAATAGGATGAAATGTATATCAATCAAACAAAAATTGGGGGCCATGGAAACCAATGTCAGCACACAACAATGGAGTTGCATAGTCCTAAGTGCTGCCATAAGGAATTAATAATTTATCCAATTTAGCTTGGAAGTACACTTTGCAGCGGGTTTATGTACTAGTGTCCGACTGACACCCGATAGCTTAAACTTTCAGTTTGGCTTTGTCTAATACAAAACACATGTTAACATAAATCCAAGTAGCTTATATATAATGAAGAATCACAAGGAAGTAGTTAAAGCTACAAAATGCTTTGCTAAGTTCCTTTTTTTTTTCCCACAAAAATTGAAATTAACGGTAAATAACAACACACTGAACGAATTTCGGCGGGAAATAGTTCATAATTGAAGCTTAATGATTACAGAAAGAAAGAACCTCTTTGGAGCCAGTGGTAAGAAGAGAACGAATGGCCAACTTGATTGACTTTCCAGATCTGATTGCCTCGACCCTGTTACCCGAACCGTTTTCTCCATTTGATGCTATTACACAAACAAGAGAAGAGAAGAGAGAGGCGACAAGCTGGCAGAGTGACCGCTAAACTTTGGTACCCTTAAACATCTAAAATGGGCCGATCTGGCCGAATGGGCCGGATTGGTA
>CP135533.1:1591392-1615059 GCA_032402905.1 Khaya senegalensis
ATTAATTTAACCTATTAGCTAGACTATAAAATTTGTTATATAATAGAAGTTATTAATTTATCGAGTATTAGTTGATAAAGTTATATTGTATTAATATAATACAAACAAATAAAGCTACTTGTGTTTATATATTATAAATCAATTTATTTTTAGATGCTAAATCAAGATTAGTAAAAATCAAATGTAAATAGTATGCCATTTTAATCCATAAAATTTTCATACAACGGTCTAGCTATTAATTGATAGCTCTCTCAAATATGACTAGCACATACTATTTCAGGAAATAATCATACAGCAAAACTGCCAAACAGGATACAGATGATTATGATTGAACACCATGCATGCAAACTAATGGATCAAAATTAATAAATAAATTCAATTTCTATTTGGGCTGTAAATCTCACTTCTTCCCACCACCGGAAACATTGAACTTGAAAAATATTATGTCCCCATCTTGGACGACATAGGTTTTTCCCTCCTGCTTGTACTTCCCAGCAGCTTGTACAAAATGCATTACTTCATCTCAAAATTCCCAAAGTTTCAGGCCAATTAAAGCTACAAAACAAGGGAAGAATTATGACTCCAGTCTAGTTTGGGAATGTCAGATTAACTTTGGGAAAATAGATTATAAAAACACTTCAAAATAGATTATAAAAACACTTCCATTTTAACGGAGTTCAAGGCCCTCTAGGTTTCAGGATCATTTCCAGAGGGCCTAAATTGAAAGCAATATGATTGTACGACTTCACCACCATCTTACGAGCTGCCCAAGTTTGTAAGGTATGGATCCTAGAGTTGCTACACTTGTTGTCATCCTTAGACCCTAGTCTTTGCATATAAGCCACAATCTATAGTTATTATTCTGTTCTCATCATAATTCCTTTTTGCAAGTGTGTTCGACTGCTCTCAATTTCTTAGGCTACAAATTGGATTATTACTCCTGAGCAATGACACATCAAATTTAAAATGTTTACCTCAACAGCTGCCTCGCTACCATGTTACTTCAGATCTTCAAATTTCATTACCTAAACACCAAGAAGTCCAGGTCAGTAACTTTTAAGAGGTTTAATATATATATCAACATAACAGTTGGTGAATCAAGTACAACTGTTATCTAGTTTTAGGGAAATGATAAAACATTGCACCCTTTGGTTAAACTATTTGAGGAAGTATAGATCAAAAATTAATAGAGTTCCCCTCTTTTAGCTGCAGGTCAACATTAAATGTCATACTGAGGCAAATGCCATGAAACAAATTATAGAAAGAAACATAATATGTAATGATTGGACAGTTGTGATGGCTGGGACAGTGTAGTTGGCCCAATGCCAATGATTACCCTTGACAGGGGGCTTAACAGTTGAAAGAAGGGTGAGACTGTGGTAATGGTGGTGACAGTTGTTTTCTCGCGTGTCCCAGCTTTAAGGCAATATGGGCATGTAACTAGCATAGCCAATAATGCACCAGACAAAATTTTGAGATAAGCTGTATGTACACAACACTATAACTCTTCTTTGAAACTTTCAATATTAAGGACAAGAAACAACCTCAGCACAAATGAATCCCCCATCAAAGTCAGTATGAATAGTCCCAACAGCCTGGGGAGCCTTTGTCTGCCATCTGATTTGCCAGCAGTTCACCTGCAAAAGGCAAAATTATTAGGACATTCATCCTTATGGAAGGTACAGTTCCATCCTTATGGAAGGTACAGCCAGAATTTTAACTGAGACGAACATCACAATGAAGATTCTTATCGTGCAAGCCAAAAGAATGGCTTTGTACAAGGAAAAAAGGCATACTTGTATAACAAACGAGAGTTACTCGAATTGAAGTTGAATTCTCCTAACATTTACACTATTTAGTCACACTTTATGGAGAAATACCATGCAAATCCACAATTCAATATGTACATCCATGTAATAGCATAATGAATAGTAGAGGAAGAAAAACTATCATGAAGTAATGGGTTCTTAAACAGCTTTACATCCATTCGATACTTCCACAAAAATTGCTGGTAATACACAAATGAAAGAAATTGATATCAAGAATTTGAAACATACCTATGTTACCTCATCAGGCCCTGCCTTGAAAAAGTATGTGAGATTAATTGCTGAAAAGCCCATCTTGGTGATTTTTGGAAGAGCACTGTTGCAAAATTGATCACAGTTGATTGTAAACTTAATAGAAATCCAGTATTTGTTCCTATTGTATAACTCCAGAAACTTTCTCCGCTAAAATTCTTTTTTTTTTCCACATTTTTATTTTCTCTTTGTTAAACATATAGTGCTTTAGATATGCACAAACTACATTGAAGATCCTTTTTAAAAGAAGTATGACTATACATCTCTGAATCAATATATCCATAACACATTTGACATGTATGAAGAACAAAGACCCAATAGTAAAATATTATCACAATAGACTAACAACAATTACTTAACACAATCACATGTAATAGCACTGTAATTGTGTTTTTTTTTTTTTTTTTTTTTCTGTTTTCTCTTTCCTTTTATATTTCATGTCCTAATCATAAATACTTTTTTTTTTTTTCACTTAAGTATACATACTTTAATACACAGTTCCTTCTAAAACTGAAACTTGTTCTCCTTGCAGTACTTTGTCGCTTTATCTGGTGGCGTATCGGCAAGATTTCTCTCTAACACACAACTGAAAGGAATAATTGGTTTGCCATGATGTTCTTGAACCCTAAAAAAGGATAATGCAACTTTCATTTCTTTTGACAAAAAGAATACATAGAATTGACACAATTATATCTCAGTTCTTCACAATACTATGCTATTTGAGATGAAAAATCCCTTTCAAGAGGCTTAAATAAATGTTACGGCAAAAATCATACCATGCATGACTCTTGGGCAAGAACTTGTTTTTCTTTCTTTGGCAATCCTTCTCATTCATGTTAACCTGTGGATACAATATCAATACAGTGATGATAAAAGATCAGAGACCACATGATTACAACTAACTCTGATGAAAATTTATAATACTGACAGAGTAAGAGTAAACACAAATACTACAACCCAAAAGGAATGTAGCATAACAGCTAAGTCTTCATAGATGCTACAGCCCTCTGTGGAAAATTTTTTCACACAAATAGTTCTTCTTTTGTGAGTAAATAGTGAACTTAATTCATTAGCTCAGGGAGGAAAATATCACCACCTTCCTTTCATTTTTCTTTCTTCATAAAAAATAAAAGTATGAAGATTTTCACTAGTATACAGTAATATTCTGGTTAAAATGAGAGCACTAAAACAAGCAGATGATAGGTATGAAAAGATGGAGAGGAAAAGGTGTCTAAATATAAGTACATGAAATAAGTGGCAAGTATAGTTAGCTCAACAGATCCTGAAGCAAACTCTTTCACACTATGATGAGAGAAGGAAAAAAGGGCTAACCAAGTAAACTACAGGTTTTGCAGTAAGCATTTGAAAGGTATTCAGTATCTCAATATCAGCAGCCTTCCAGTCCCCTAGGCAGACATCTTTTCCATCCTCGACCAGGCCTTGACCTTTTGTTACCAAGCCAGCACTATATATCATTACTTCTTTAAAGAAAAGAAATAGTAAAATAAAGCTGAAAATTCGGGTCAAGGTTCTCAATCCAGCCAGTAAAGCCACAAACCCTTAGGCACAACTCAGGCTCTTTCTTCAACTGTTTGTCATTGCTCCTCTTCATGCTCTTCTCAAGATCTTCAATTCTCCTTTCCATGAATTCAATATCCTACATGTCACATACAAAATAGTATGTTCTTGAGCATCTATTTCCACAAATAAGTTGAGATGCCAAAGATATTCAGCAACAAGTAAAGTGGAAAAATATGCTAACAAACAAAATAAATTTTCTGGTGAAGCCATAGAGCTTACTTAGACAGAGATTTATAAATGATAAAAAGTCACACTTCTGCACAAAAAGTCAAAGGCCAACAAAGAGACTGCTTTTGATGCACTTTCAGAGCACAATATTTGGTATACAAAACCATTGACTATTTTATTTATAATACTATACACAACATAATGGGAAGTCAGAAGAAAGGAAATAACATTCATAGTGACAGCAACTGCAAATGAGACAAAACACTGATGACACAAAAGAGGGTGCAGGGTGTATACATAACCACCATGCCACAATACTAAGTGCAGCATGCACTAGGCAATGGGTGAGGGAGAGATGGTCATGCAATTTTGAGCATGTCATCACACATAATCCTATGTCCAAAGTAAAACTAAATACAGGCACCACCCTCATCAATGCATCAGTGCCTTGAGATTGAAACCAACCAAGCAGCTGAGAGTCAAACAGAAAGGATGCTTGTGGAAGTTTAGAAATAATACAACTGAACACCAGGAAATATACATATGATTGTTTTCCCTTCAAACTTCTCGACAATGAAAATAAAACAGAGGATTTCATAATAAAAGCTAGAATTTTGACCAACAACAGTAAACCAGCAAATCCTTTGCAAATATACTACTCTCACTTGTATGGACATAATCGGTCTAAACACTGCATTCCACATGCATACCAAGTAAAACTTGAAAACTAATGTCAATGTGCAACACTTACTTAAGCATACATCAGCTGCAAGAGAGAGAAATCAAGACCCGTAATTATCATGACCCTCTCCAGAATGTTAATATCAACCAAAAATTCTGAGAGGCAAGTTATCAAACTCAAACTCATAACAACAAAACAGAAATCCTAATCTTGCACTGCAGCTAAGTTCTTCCCATTTACAGATAATTAGAATGATCACAAATGGCCTTTCTTAAATTACTGTAAAACTTAATTAGAATGATCCCAAATGGCTTTAACCATTTACAAATAATTAGAATGATCACAAATGGCCTTTCTTAAACTACTGTAGTTTCAAAACTTAATTAGACAAAGATTTAAGATCATAGCACAACCAAATTAAGTATCCACCAACAAAAGCCCAAAGAACACACCCATAAACTTGAAATCCAGAAACACCAATACCTTTGGACATAATTCTGCACTGATAACCTCTAAATCCCTCACGGGGATCAACAGAGTCATCAACATGGATAACGTCTAGATCTTCAAATGCACCTATAGCATGTAATTTGAAATTTGAAAGGGTGAATTCCACAGTATTAACATTATGAATCACAAACAAATCAGCATAAGAATGCATATCTATTGAACTACCATTATGAAATAAGTTATACAATAATGAGAAATGAAGAAATCTTTTGACACGTTAGAATTAAAATAGCAGTGATAAGTTATCAAAGTTGATGACATTCATTCATTAGATCTCTTCATTAATATATGGAGGGGCCAAATAACATGGGCTCAAGTAACAATCCTGGTCAACATAGACCATCACACTACTTAGTAATTAAATAGTAGCACTTGATGAAACCGAAAGTTTTGAACTTTCAATCCTAGTCTACCATTGCACTCTGTCAATCTGTGACAAGTGGAAGACAGAGAAAAATCATGGGTGCATACAATAACAAAATAATTTCAAGAATATAACAAGATAGACCATGATATTTAGAAGGACAAGAGAAACGATAATAATTCAGTCATGATTCCGCAGATCACCAGCCCATGACATGCATAATTGGAAGAATCATAAAACTAATCAACAAGAGGAAGTAGGAACATTCAGAGATCTTCTTTATTAAAAATATTGATGACTTACGTAAAACATGAAAAATGGCATCAACAGCCCGGATGTGAGATAAGAAACTGTTGCCCAACCCTTGTCCTTCATGGGCACCTCTAACTAGTCCAGCTATATCATGGATCTCAAGGAAAGCAGAAACCTGATTGTCAAAGTTTAAAAATGTATCAATGTCACATTAATAACAAAAGTGCAACATAAATCGCTCATCAGGAATATTAACTCGAGCTTCATTAGGCTCAATAATGCAAAACGGAAATTTCTCCGCAGGTATTCACAACTTTGTGAGCGTGTTGAATAGAGTAGATTTGCCAACATTCTGCAATCCAACCTGAAACCACCAGCATTAGTTTAAAAAAAAAAAAAAAAGAAAAGATAACAGTACTACTATAATAGCGCGTTTGGAATTGCAACATTTTGTATTTCCAAAAGCGCTTCCAATGATGAAAAACGCTTTGGTTACTTTGAACTGCCTTTCCAAAAAAAATTATCGATCAAAAAAGAAAATCAGACGTATTGATCTAATAAAAATGAGAATTGGCACAGCATTTCAATTCAAAATAGAAATTTTAAAAAATATCTACCACATCAAATCGAAGCAATCGCTAAAGAAAAAATTCTTAATTACAAATAAAAACGGAAATCAACAAGCAAGGATCGATTTTGAAGCTTTTGGCGGCATTTTTTTTCACGTTTGTTTCAGAAAGATAAAGGGAGAATTTATGTCCCAGGGTTTTGCAGGGAACTCAACAGAAGGAGATACGAGTCTAGGCGTGCATGAAGAGGAAAGCAGGGCGAGCCTGTAGTGAAAGCTCTGGATCAAAAATAAAACAAGTTTTTCTGCAAAAATGACCATACATCCATTTTCAGAGAACGATGCCACCAAAAAGCCAAAAACTTTTAAAATTAACCAACATATAAAGTAAATTACCGTTCTGTCCCATACCCTAATATCATTACTCATTTTAGAAAAGCTAATCATTTTAAGAAATGAATTTTACATAACTTTTTTTTTGATTTTATAAATAATTTACAATAATTATAACAATTTAAATATAAATTAATAATTCAAATACATCTTTCTTAAATATATCACTTAGATATTATGCAATATTATAATAAGAATGATGTTACTCAAAACCTGAACTCTTTTTAAATTTTATTTTTTTTTATGTAATTTTAAGTTGAGTTTAAATTATATAAAAAATAAAAGACATATAATGTATTTTATTTTTTAGTTAAATAATATTTTCATCATTTGTAATTTTAGCTTTATATTAATAATAAATTCATCATATTTTTTTTGCTATCCATCTTAATTATATTATAACAATATTTTAATAAAACAAAAATACAAGAAAGAGGTATACAATAAAATTAAAATTTTAACAAGAGATGTATAAAATTAAAATTTTAAAATTAAAATAATAGTCATAATCCCAAAAATTAAGATAAAAAATAAACTTCTCATTTTTTCAATCTTATTCCTTTTTTTCTTTTTTTTCATGTGAACAACAAATACAATTATAAAATTTTTTGTTAAAAAACTGAAATATAATGGTTATTCTTTTTGTTACCCCATAATCTACCTATTCTAAAGATAGAACACTCACTCTTATCTACTTCTTGTTACTTAATGGGAACTGAAAACATGAACTTGCAATGCACATAAATGTCCAAAGATTGGATGATGTTTTGACAATTTGACATTCACATTCTCCACATAACCACCCACTATCTTAAAAAACACACGAGTTTAAAACTGCTTATATCACCCACAATTCAAATAACTACCCACGATCGCATGGTAGTTATTGTCAAGTGACCTTTCATAACAGCTTGGTCTGGGTCTATAAAATGGAGAACTCGTACACATAAAAGGGCACTAAAAAAAAATTATTATTATTTTGCCATCATACTGCCAAAGAAATTATAAATACAATTTTCTTACCTCACTTTTTAATTTTTTTTCTTTAAATACTATTTTCATTTATGATCTGCAAAATTTTCTCTTCTTTTGTCTAAAAAAATTAGGGTGTAATAGTTCGGTTTCTCGCACATCACGATTTTCTAGGTATATTTGTTGAAATTTTCTCCACCTTCTCTCTGGAACTGGAGAATGCGGATTAGATGTTTAACAGCTTTTGGTTGATTGTGCTATTAAATGCAGTAAGCCTGAGATATTCTCTCTAATTTTCTTTTCCCTTTTTCAGTTCTTTTTCCTGAATGATCTACCTCATTTAGAATTTTGCCTTCAAAAAATTTCCTTGCTGTAATATTTTCAGTTCTTTTACCTAAGTTTCAATGTTCTCTTGTTCATTCTGAAACCAGAGAGAGGGAGAAGCAAACAGCAAGTTTATTGACTGATGACATGCCAAAACGTTTATGAAGTTGAGTAAATGAATACATTACTCTCAACCATATTCATAGAAAAAGTTTGGTACAGAGTCAATACTTGGTACAATACACTGCACCGTTCAAATAGTCAACACAAGATTTAAATACTCAAAAGATCCGTTTAATATAAAATAACTATCTATTTTATATGATGAAACAGTTTGAAGACTTGATAAAATTAAGTAAACAAATAAATTTCTGTCCATTATAATCATAACAAAAGAATATTCCACGGTTGGTCCAGTCCAATTCAATTCAGCAGCTTCGTCACCATTGCGAAGGACACAGAACAAGCTTCCTCTCTCCATGTACTCGTGGATCAAAAACATGCAATTCTTATGCAGACAAAAACCATAGAGTTTGACAATGTTTCGATGCCGTACCTGGGACAGTACATGAGCTTCATTTTTAAAACTCTTGATAAAAGCTAACTCCTCGGTTTCAGAACGGTGAAGATTCTTCAAGGGGAAAACTTTGCCATCCGGTAGCTTTGCCCTGTAAACACTGCCATAGCCTCTGGTACCGATGCAATATTTGATGTCAAAGTCCTCCGTTGCTTCAATAAAATTTCGTATGCAATTCTACCATCATAATTCCACATTGAAAACACGTTTTTATTTTTGGCTTTTCTTGTCTTGGGTTCAGGATGTTTGTTCTTATATTTAAGGAGTACAAAGAGTACAAGTGTTACAACCACAAGAATTAAGGCGACAGGTACCAAAATTTCAACAAGGAGAATCATGTAATGTGCATGCTTATGTCGTGTAGAGCAAAGGAAAACCAGCAACATGACCGCATAAACCCTTGTTGCCAGTAAAACTCAGTGGTAGGTTATCCTGCAAACGGGTTGAGATTACACCTTCCAAATTATTGTATGACAAGTCTAAAGAATACATTCGACGAAGAGATGTAGGGATGGAGCCTAAAAGGTTATTTTGTAAAGGATTAAAATAATTTAGGAATATTAGGTCTCTCCAATCTCTCAAGGAATCATTCCGCTTAAATTGTTGTTGCTTTGTGACACTTTGGATAAACCGGATCAATTACCAATGTTTGTTGGAGTTACACCGCTAAATTCATTATTAGACAGGTCTAGATGTTGAAGGTTGTAGAGTTGTCCAATCGAAAATGGTACTTGGCCAGAAATCTAGTTGGAGGAAAGATTGAGATAAGAAAGTTGGGATAACTTGGTGAGTTTAACTGGAATGGCACCATGTGTATTGTTACTCGACAAATCTAAAATAGTTAGATCATATATGCCCCCAATTTCAGGAAGAATTGAGCTGTTGAATTGGTTAGAACTAAGATCCAAAATGGTGAGATTGGTTAAATGACGTATGCTTGAAGGAATTGGTCCAATTAAGTTGTTAGCCGACATTCAAGCTTTTTAAATTCTTTAGATTCCCAATCTCTCTTGGAATCGAGCCATTGAATTGATTTGAATTAACAAATTGGTTAAGTTAGTTAAACGACACAAGGATGAAGGAATAGGTCCAACTACATTGTTATGCATTACACTCAACAACTGCAAATTCTTTAGATTCTCAAATTCTTGAGGCAACTGGCTACTGAGTTTGTTGTAACAAAATATAGTTGTCTAAGGTTGGTTAAATTACCTATGGTTGAAGGGATTGGACCATAAAAATTATTTTGACCCAAGTACAACACCTTTATATTTGTCAATCTCCCAATTTCTGCGGGGATGGTACCTGTAATGTAATATCATTAATGGAGAACATAAATATATATATATATATATATCATTAATGGAGAACATAAATATATATATATATATATATGTGTGTGTGTGTGTTTGCCTGTGTTTGTTCAATGATTACTTTTTAATGAAGAGCTAGTTAAATTGGTAATAACTCACCTGGAAGACTATTCCCACTCAGAATAAGATATTTGAGTTTTGATAGAGAACCAATTTGGAATGGTATGCTGGCCGAGAGTTTTTTGTACCACATATCGTCATATTCAAGGTTTGGAAAGCAAGAGAAGTTGAGATGGTTAAGCTCCCCTTTTATACTGTAGTAGTCTATCCGAGTGATGCTTCCTGCTGAATTGCCAGTGATTCCAGCCCAATTGCAATAATCAGAAGTATTATTGTAAGCACTCAAGTTGCTCCAGAGGCCAGTTCTGACTAAAGCTTCCCTTTCTAACTGAGGTGACGCTGAAACAAAAGTAAAAAGGGTTGCCCATATGAATATGATCATCGCTCATCTGCATATAGTGGAGAATATTGCAGTCACCGTGATACGATTATGGTTATGATTCTTTGGTTGGTTCTGCTATTGATTGTGCAAATAAGTTTGCTCAGGCTGTGACTTAAATAAACTGAAATATGTACTGTTTTGATGTTGACCAAAGTGCATAATTCCAAGGTCTTTGCCCCTTCTACATAGGAGATCAATGACTCAAAAAAGTATTATTCACCCCAACACCTACGGTGGGACATAACTCCAGATCTAAGGTAATTTTGTGATTATTATTAATTATTTAAAAATAAATAATTTTATTAAAATGAAATTAACTTCTAAATATTTCAAAAGGTATTTTTAGACATGGAATGTCTACGTTGTCATCCTAATTCACGATTCCAATATTGGACCATTTTAAAAAGTTTGATATTATATTTGCAAACAAAAAAAGATGCACAATTGCAAAAATGACAGGACATAAACTTGTGTGAAGTTAGGCAAATACATATTCTATCTAGGACTTGATTAGGATATATTTTATATAACACGAAACAAAAAAATTAGAAATAGTTAATATAAAATTTTAAAAAATAACATATAAAATTTAAAAAGTATAATTTAAAAGTCAAAATAATTAACATAAAATTTAAAAAAATATAATATAAATAATTTATAACTTAAAATAATTAATATAAAAATTGAAAAAATTAAATATATTTTATATCTAATGTACTCTTTTAATAAGTGTCTAGAGAGTTGATTGTATATAGATATCCATTGATTAATCAGCGTGACTTGATTACCTTTTCATTAGTATTCCTTAAATAAGTGTCTAGAGAGTTGTATGGACTGTGTGAAGATGAAATTTCACTTTCTCTTTGAAATTAATAGCACTGGCACCTACTCATGTACTGCCTTTTCTGAATGTATTAGTAGCATCCTCCATTTTCCAAAGTGTTTTGTCCGTTTTCCCATCACTTTGTTAAAGTGTGGGGCTTGAAGTACATTCCAAGGACTCCAGAATCCGCTTAATTTTTATTATGATTTGCAATTTTGAGTAATAATACAGTTATTAGTTATTGATAATATAAATTAATTTAAGATATTATATCTCATAACAAGTCTTCAATATTTAATGTGTTTTGTCAGATACAATAAAATTTAAATTTACTTATTTATTTAAAAATTGGTTATGATATAAATTAGTATGTATAATAAGGAAAACATTAATTGAAGTTATATGGGTGGACCAATTCTACTCTAACAACACTGCACCAGTAGATTCAGAAATATTAATCATAGCCCAGAAATGTTCCCGGATCCTGAAAAGTTTGATCCATCCAGATTTGAGGTAAAAAATAACAATAAAAAAAAAAAAAAAATCTGTAGTCTTCTGTCTTTGTTTCTGTTTCTCTCTCCCCGGTCAATATTCTAAACTCTTCATTTTGGAATGGTTTAACAGGTAGCTCTAAAACCCAATACATTTATGCCATTTGGCAATGGGACCCCATTCATGTCCTGTTAATGAGTAAGCCAAGCAGGAAATTTTAGTTCTTCTTCATTGTCTGACCACAAAGTACAGGTTGGTAAACTTTGTAAAAAGATTATTACTTATTGTTATTGGTTCCAGTTTCAATCATGGATTTGAGATTGCTAAAAAAGGAAAAATTTGGTTTTGAGTAATTTTGCTGACATTTGCAAATTTGTCTTCGTAGGTGGACAGTAGTTGGCACAAACAGTGGAATTCAATATGGTCCTTTTGCACTTCCTCAGAATGGTTTGTTCATCAGATTAACCCAGAAGTCATAGATAGGATAGCTTTTCCGAAAAGCACTTTTCCTAAACAACACAACAGATGATTGGCAACTTTCTGATTATAGAAAGCAAAAGCAAGAATGAAGAGTAGCAGAGGAAGTGATAAAAATCTTTTTCTTTTTTTATCAGAAGGTGACAAAAGGGAAGAGAGTTTAAAGATTAGAGCATACCAAACATAGGGAACCTAATTGTACAGTAGAGTTTTCATACCTCTCCCACAAGGAAAAAAGAAGTTTGCAAGCAAATTATGTTCATTTTTTTTTCCTTTTATTCTTCAATTATTAGAATAAATGTATGCATGAAGAATATAATTATAAAAATAATAAGGTAAACATTAATAGAATGTCTAGAATGAATGCATGAAAAATCAAGTTAATTTGTCCAGTAAATTTGCATATCGTTTTCATAAATTATAAATGTATTTTCAATAATAAGTGAAAGAAGATTTAGAAAAATCAAAGTGAAAACTCCTCTTTAAGATTTAGAAAAACCAAAGTGAAATCTCCTCTTTAAGATTTAGAAAAACCAAAGTGTAAACCCCTCTTTCTCCCTTGTGTTGGATCCATTAACAAATTAGCAATTTTATAAATTGAAGATTGAATGATGCTAATAGCAACTCACTCATGTACTGATTATTAGAATATCCAAAGAGGTAATTAAATTATATAATTTTTTTTTTCAAAATAAAAGCTCTTGAATTATTGATCTCACTTTAGCTTTTGCCTTTTTCTAAAGTGATTTACTTTTGTCCATTTTCCATTCCTTTGCAGACTTTATTGGAGTGTTGGTGTTAAAGCAGATTCTAAGTTATGATTAAGCAAGGAAAATGCAATTCCATAAATTACATTAATTACCAATAATCAACACAGTAACCGAATTTTAATGTTATAATCATTTCTTTTCTTTCCATTTTTATGGATTTCAATAAATTTCTAATAATGTGTTTATTATAGTTATAGCTTAATTTTCATGCAACAGTAAATTAGATCATCCAAGAGAAGAGAAGAAGATAAGATCAGCCAACCAATCTTGGTAGATAGATCTCTTCGTCTTGAAACACATACGCAATCAATCAATCAATCATTCTTATTTTCGATATCACCAGGTGCACTTGCTCTAAGCTCTTTCCAAATTAAACTTTTTTTTTTTTAATTTTTCCTCGCTTTATATGTTTGCATCAGATATCTGTTATTATCTGTTACTGAAAGACTTTGCTTGCTTCATCCTTCAACTTTTGTTTCGAATATTTGCTTAATTAGTCATTTATCGTACTTTTATTTCCAGTTTTGTTGTTTTGTTGTCTGTTTTTTTCTCTGTTTTCATTTTTATTTTGCTTTTCCTTCTAAGTCCCTGTCGTGGTTTTCTAGCTTTATTTTGTTGAACTCTACAAAAAAAAAAAAAAAAAGAAAAAAGAAAAAGGGAATATTCATTCATTCGGAAGAAACGGGCAATGGCAGCCGAACTAGCTAGTGCTGCTGTTTTCGGTGTGGCATCAGAAGTTGCAAAGACAGTGTTTGATACCATCAAATGGGATATATCTGTTAATTAGTTGCTTTAGGACTGAAACATGCACATATTTTCTTATGTTATTTAGTTTTTCAGTTTATGTATGTCCTAGTCTTCAGGAAATAGTTAGTTTATTTTTATGATCTAGTTTATGGCTAAAATGTAGGACCATGATCTTTTTTCAGTTTTTTTTTAGTATATTTAAATGTAAGTTTTGCTAAATAAAAATCAATTTAAATTCCCTTAACACAACTTTTGTATTCTTCAATCTTTTTTTCTTTGGTTAAAAATACTTGTTTGGTGTCTTTGTAGTCTCTCATTTTTCATCTTTAAAACTAACGATTGGTATCAGAGCAGTCTTCTTAAGGGATCTGTAATTGAATTTGAGTAACACATAGATGTTAAAACCAATTTTTCATCAATTGCTTTGCCAACTTTTGATGGAGACAACTACCAGATATGGGCAGTGCGAATGGAGACATATTTGGATGCTTTAGATCTTTGGGAAGTTGTAGAAGAGGATTACGAAGTTCTACCCCTACCAAATAATCCCACCATGGCATAGATCAAAACACACAAGGAGAAGAAGACAAAAAAATCGAAGGTAAAAGCATGCTTATTTGTGGCAGTATCATCAACAATTTTTACGAGAATAATGTCTCTTAAGACAGCAAAAGCCATATGGGACTATCTCAAAGAATAGTATGCAAGTGATGAAAGAATAAAAGATATGCAGGTGTTGAATTTAATGAGGGAATTTGAGTTACAAAAAATGAAAGAATCTGAAACAATCAAAGATTATACAGATAGACTTCTTAGCATTGCAAACAATGTGAGATTACTTGGCTCTGAACTTACTGATTCAAGAATTGTAGAAAAAATTCTTGTAACTGTGCCAGAAAGATATGAAACCACTATTACAACCTTAGAAAACACTAAGGATTTGTCAAAAATTACCTTGGCAGAGTTGCTTAATGCTTTTCAGGCACAAGAGCAAAGGAGGCTCATGAGGCAAGATGCAACAGTTGAAGGAGCTCTAATTGCAAAATATCACAATGCTGGAAAAAACAAGAGTCAGGAAGAAAATGGTGCAAATGCAGATTCAAGTAACACCAAAAGTAAGAATGAAAATCTGAAGGGAAAATATCCACCTTGTCAGCATTGCAGCAAAAAAGGACATCCTCCATTCAAATGCTAGAGGAGACCTGATGCTAAGTGTACTAAATGCAACAATCTCGGACATGAGGCTGTAATTTGCAAAAGCAAAATCCAGCAATAGGAAGCAGATGCTCAAGTAGCTAACCAAGAAGATGAGGATAAGCTTTTTGTTGCCACCTGTTTTTCGAGCAAGGAGTCATGTGATAGTTGGTTGATAAACAGTGGCTGTACAAATCATATGACACATAATCGAAACCTCTTCAAGGATTTGAAGCCCACAGAAATTACAAAAGTCAGGATAAGAAACGGTGATCATATTTCTGTGCAAGGAATAGGGACCATTGCAATCATAACTAACTCAGGCATAAAGACAATTTCTGATGTTCTCTTTGTACCTGATATTGATCAGAATTTGTTGAGTGTAGGTCAGCTTATAGAAAAAGGATTTAAAGTATTTTTTGAAGACAAGCACTACCTTATTAATGACACTACTGGACAGTAGATTTTCAGAGTAAAAATGAAGTGCAAAAGCTTCTTATTTGATCCAACTAAGGAGGAGTATGCTGCTTATTCTACCGAGAAAAGTATAACTAAAATTTGGCATAAAAGACTTGGCCATTATCATCTTCAAGGAATGTTGCTGATGAAGAGAAAAGAAATGACAAAAGATTTACCAGTTCTTGCAGACCATTTACCGAATTGTCATGCTTGTCAATTTGGTAAACAAAATAGGATTTCATTTCCTAAATCAACATGGAGAGCCTCTCATAAACTGTAATTAATTCATACAGATGTGGCTGGTCCTCAAAGAACACCATCGCTAGCAAGTAATCTTTATTATATTATTTTTGTTGATGATTTCACTAGAATGTGTTGGATTTTTTTCTTGAAGTACAAATCAGAGGTGGCTGGAGTGTTCTGAAAGTTCAAGAAAATGGTGGAAAACCAAAGTGGCTATAAAATTCAATGCTTAAGGTCAGACAATGGAAAAGAATACAACTCAGATCAATTTAAATTGTTTTGCGAGGAAACAGGCATTAAACATCAGCTTACTGCTCCTTACACTCCACAACAAAATGGAGTTAGTGAAAGGAGGAATCAATACATAATGGAGATGACCAGATGTATGCTACATGAAAAGGAGTTGCCTAAAAGTTTTTGGGTAGAGGCAGCCAATATAGCTATGTTTCTGCAGAATCGTTTACCTACCAAAGTTTTGAAAGATAAAACTCCATTTGAGGCATGGTATGGATACAAACCTTCTCTCAATTTTCTTAAAGCGTTTGGTTGTATGTGTTTTACTCATGTTCCACAGATCAAGCGTGACAAACATGACAAAAAAGCAGTTCCAGGCATTTTTGTGGGTTATAGTTCTGTCTCTAAAGCTTACAAAATATATCAGCCACAGACAGAAAAAATAATTATCAGCAGAGATGTGTACTTCAATGAAGATGAGTAATGGGATTGGAAAGTTAACTTTCCTGTTAAAACTTTAAAAAAGCAAGCAGCATATCAGCAGCAAAATGAATTAGAAGATGATTCTCCAGTTCGAGGGACAAGATTGCTTTTTGATATTTATCAGCGAAGCAACATAGCGATATGGGAACCTGCTAGACATGAAGAGGCATTCAAAGATCAAAAATGGAAGAATGCAATGGAGGAAGAGATATCAATGATCAAGAAAAACAAAACTTGGGAGCTCGTTGATAGACCACAAGATAAAAAGGTTATTCGAGTGAAATGGTTGTTTAGAACAAAACTTAATGCAGATGGTTCAATCAACAAACACAAGGCAAGGCTTGTAGTTAAAGGGTATGCTCAAATTTTTTGTGTTGATTACTCGGATACCTTTGCCCCTGTTGCTAGATTGGATACTATTCGATTGTTGTTAGCTATAGCAGCTCAAAACAAGTAGGAAGTGTTTCAACTGGATGTTAAATCAGCATTCTTAAATGGCCTACTACAAGAAGAAATATTTATAGAGCAACCGGAGGGATTTGTGGAGCAAGGTCAAGAAAACAAAGTCTACTTACTTAAAAAGGCTTTCTATGGCTTGAAACAAGTGCCTAGAGTCTGGTATAGTAGAATAGATGATTATTTACAGAGTTTAGACTTTACAAAAAGCCTATCTGAAGCCACCCTTTATGTCAAACAAAATAAAGATAATCTTCTCATTGTTTCTCTTTATGTTGATGATTTGCTAGTGACAGGAAACAATACAAAACTTGTTGAGGAGTTCAAGCAAGAGATGATGCAGGTTTTTGAGATGACTGATCTTGGTCTAATGACCTATTTCCTCGTAATTGAAATCAAGTAAGACAAAGGTGAAATATTCATTTGTCAGAGAAAGTATGCAAAAGAAATACTTAAGAAATTTCACATGGAGGAATGCAAAGAAACAGCCACACCATTATATCAAAAGAATATTTTAAGTAAGAAAGATGGCACTGATAAAGTTGAAGAAAGATACTTTAAAAGCTTGATTGGTTGTCTAATTTATCTCACTGCAACTAGGCCAGACATTCTATTTGTTGTAAGTCTCTTGTCTCGGTTTACGCATTGTACTAGTGAAATGCATTTAAAAGCAGCAAAAAGAGTGTTAAGATATATTAAAGGTACAGTTGATTATGGTGTAAAGTTTAAAAAATGTTAGAATTTCAAGTTGCTTGGATTTTTAGATAGTGATTAGGGTGGATCAGTGGATGATATGAAAAGTACCTCTGGGTACTGTTTCAGCCTAGAATCAGAAATTTTCTCATGGTGTTCTAAGAAGCAAGAATCTGTAGCACAATCTACTGTAAAGGAAGAACTTGTTGCAGCTGCTGCAGCAGTAAACCAAGCATTATGGCTAAGAAAAATTCTATGTGATCTACACATGAAGCAAGTGAAGAGCACAACAGTTTTTACTGATAATCAAGCAGCAATTGCAATATCTCACAATCCAGTCTTTCATGAAAAGACTAAGCATTTTAAAATTAAGTTGTTTTCTTTAAGGGAGGTGCAGGAAAAAGGAGAAGTAACTCTCATTTATTACAAATCTGAAAATCAGCTAGCAGACATCTTTACAAAACCACTTCCAATCAGCAAGTTCGAGCTTTTAAGGTAGAAACTTGGTGTTTGCAGCTCTTAAAGCAAGGAGGAGTGTTAGTTAGTTGCTTGAGACTGAAACATGCTCATATTTTTTTATGTTATTTAGTTTTTCAGTTTATGTATGTCTTAGTCTTTAGGAAATAGTTAATTTATTTTCATGATCTAGTTCATGGCTGAAATGTAGGACTATAATCTTTTTTCAGTTTTTTTTTTAGTATATTTAAATGTAAGTTTTGCTAAATGAAAATCAATTTGAATTTCCTTAACACAACTTTTGTATTCTTCAATCTTCTTTTCTTTGGTTAAAAATACTTGTTTGGTGTCTCTGTAGTCTCTCATTTTTCATCTTTAAAACTAACAATATCTTATGTGTTCAAGTACCAGAGCTACCTGGATCACCTGGAGAATCAAATTCAAGAGCTTTGTGATAAAAGACAAATGGTGGAAGAAACTGTTAACCATGCTAGAAGACAAGGGGATGAGATTTACGAGGGTGTTCAACGATGGTTAATTAGCGTCGACGAATTCACTGCAGATGGAGGAGTTGTAAAATCCATCACTGCACATAAAGATGAGGCTAAGAAGCGCTGTTTCAAAGGCCTGTGTCGAATTTTGTTAAAACGTTATAATCTCGGCAAGAAAGCATTTGAGGCAGCTAAAGAAGGTGCTAATCTCTTGGGAAAGGGCGACCTCGGTAATGTTTCCTACCATCCTGCTCCAGAGAGGACAGAATTCAAGAATGCCGACCGAGGCTACCCGCAGTTTGTTTCTAGAATGAAGGTTTTCCTGAATGTTAGGGAGTTGCTGAAGGATTCTAAGGTCAACATGATTGGTGTGTATGGGATGGGGGGTGTGGGCAAAACCACGCTAGTCAAGGAAGTTGGAAGGCAAGCGGTGGAAGAAAAGTTATTTCATGAGGTGGTTATGGCAGAGGTAACACAGTCCCCAGACCCGAAAGCAATTCAAGACCAAATTGCTAATTGTTTAAACCTCTCATTTGACATGAATGAGAGTGTATATGGAAGAGCTGGTCGACTATGCAGAAGGCTGAAGAAAGAGAATCGGGTCCTTGTAATATTAGATAATCTTTGGGGCAAACTTGACTTGGAGAGTGTTGAAATTCCTTCTGGGGGTGATGAGCAGCGACAATGCTGCACAATATTGCTGACATCTAGAAGTCAAGATGTATTACGTAATGATATGAATTCTCAGAATTACTTCCACATTGACACTTTAGATGACGCAGAATCAATGGATTTGTTTCAGAATACTGTGGGTGATCATTTTACGCGAACATTTGAATTTCAGCGTTTAGCAGTTGAGATTGTTGGAAAATGTGGGGGTTTGCCAATTGCAATTAAAACACTTGCAGTTGCATTGAAATATAAGAGCCTTCCTGTTTGGAGGGATGCCTTGAAACAACTAAGAAATTCCAACCTAAGAGGTATCCCTAGAATGTTACAAGACGTATACTTGCCCTTGAAATTGAGTTACGACAATTTGAAAGATGAGGAAGTCAGGTCTCTGTTTCTACTCTGTGCTCTACGAAAAGATGGTAGTCAAATATTTATCAAAGACTTGGTGATGTATGTCATGGGCTTGGACTGGTTTGAGAATGTTGACACCGTGGAAGACGGAAGGAATAGGGTGCATGCTTTGATTGATGAACTCAAGACAGCATGTTTATTGTCGGATGGTGACAATAAACATGTGATTAAAATGCATGACGTTATTCATGATGTTGCCGTAACAATTGCCAGAGAAAAATATATGTTTAATGTTCGAGATACTGATGACTTGAAGAAAGAGTTAGAAAAGGAGCTGCAAAAAGATCCAACTGCAATTTCTCTACGTTGGGGAGATAATCAAGAACTTCCTGAACGATTGGAATGTCCAAGACTCAAGTTATTTTTGTTGTTTGCATATTTCAACCATGAGGAAAACTCTTTGCCGATCTCAGACCTCTTTTTTGAAGGGATGAAAGAACTTAAGGTTTTACATTTGACTGGAATTCGTTTTCCTTCCATAGCTTCATCACTCGGTTGCCTAATTAACCTTCATACATTGTGTTTGAACTATGTCCACTCGCCAGAAGATGTAGCAACAGTTGGAAAGTTAAAGAAATTAGAGATTCTTAGCTTTCGTGGTTGCTCCAGAATTGAGTTGCTGCCTTTGGAAATTGGACAATTGACGCGGTTAAAGCTGTTAGATTTGAGCGATTGCTGGCACCTTAAAGTAATAGCACCGAATGTGATTTCAAAGTTGTCTCGATTAGAAGAGCTATACATGGGTAATAGCTTTACTCAATGGGAGAAGGAGGAAGGAGGAAACAATGCGAGTCTTGTTGAGTTGAAAGCATTGTCCAAATTAACTACTTTAGAGATAGAAATTTCGAATGTCAGAGTTATGCCTCAGGATTTTGTCTTTGTGGGGTTGGAAAGATACAAAATATGTATAGGGTGTGAGCGGGACTATAGTAAGTACGAAAGAATTTTGAAACTCGACGGGCTAGATAAAAGCATTATCTTGGGAAGTGGGATGAAAAAGTTGTTGAAGAACATTGAATATCTAGGTCTAAATACGCTGAATGATTTTCAGAATGTTGTTAATGAATTAGCTGACAGGGAAGCTTTCCAACAATTGAAGCATCTCCAGGTAGGAAAATGGCCAATGCCTGCTTCTCCTAGTCAAAATTTGACAAATTTGACAGTAGGGGAGTGCAGTCGTCTGAAATTTTTGTTTTCGTATTCAATGGTTAATAGTCTTGGGCAACTCCGACGACTTGTGATAGAAAATTGTGAGTCAGTGGAAAGGGTAATCGACACCACAGGGTTAGGAAGAGATGAAGAACAAAGGATTGAATTAGTGGTTTTTCCTGAACTAAAGTACTTGGAGCTTTCACATCTCCCGAAACTTACAAGCTTCATGTCTATGAGCCCATCAGAGTTAGAAGCAGAAAATAATCTTCTCCATCCTGAAGCGCAACTAGCACTCTTTGATGAAAAGGTATTTTTTTTTTAAATATCCCATCATTAAATTTTTGTTCCTAATTAATTAATTACTCGATAATTGAATCCTTTAACTTTAAATTTTAAATTTAGTTAATATTTTTAATTGAATGTTGTTATCTATTACTTAATACAATAAATTAATCGAATTTAACTCTTAATTGTATAACTACATATATGCTAATTAATTAATATTATTGCAGTGGCACCATCAACTTACTCTGGATTCTTTTTGCAAATTAAAAGAATTGAATGTAAGTTCTTGCAATAAATTGAAGAGTTTGTTTTCATCCAATATTATTACCGGGAGAAGATTCGAGAGACTGAAGATTTTGAGCGTGACGGGCTGTGGTTCAATAGAAGAGATAATTGAAGAAGAAGCTAGTTCTAGCTCTAGCACCGGCGGCAAAAGGTTTGACATGTTTCCTCAATTACTCAATCTGCAACTATGGAATCTGCCAAAGCTCAAAAGTATATATCAAGGAATGCACATTTTAGAATGGCCAGCATTAAAAGTTCTAGATGTCTCCAATTGTTACAAAGTGGAAATATTGGTTGATCATCATAAGGTATGAAATGAATAATTAAAATTTTTGGTATAATATTTATTTAAACATATTATGAATTGGAATTGGATGAATGCACGCATTCATCTAATTGATCTATTTATATGTCTTCTTAGTTGCATTTATAATTCTTCACGTTTTTTTGAACATTTCTTTATTTTTCAAATAATGAAATATATATATGTATATATACACTACCATAAATATTATAAGAAGAGATGTTAGACTTGTCATAGAATTAAATTCTAAAATTTTTAATTAGTAAACTTCCATTAGCAACTGTTGTCTATGTTAAAGAATATTTATAAATGCTTTATTGTTCTAACTGCGTATCCATTCTACTAATATTAGTGTTTATATATTATTTCAATTTTTTTTTTCCTTTCTGTTAATTTAATATTATTGCAGTTATTAATTGAATTGAATTCTTGCTACTTCAGATGCAATTCCCTAGTTTGGAGAAATTACAAATTTACATGATGGGAAACTTGAGAAAGATATGGCAATGGCACCACCAACTTACTCCGGATTCTTTCTGCAAATTAAAGCAATTGCGTGTAAGTTATTGCCATAAATTGACGAGTTTGTTTTCATCCAATATTATTATGGGGAGAAGATTCGAGAGATTGGAGTTTCTAGAAGTGGAAGAGTGTGATTCAATAGAAGAGATAATTGAAGAAGAAGCTAGCTCTAGCTCTAGCACCGGTGGCAAAAGGTTTGACGTGTTTCCTCAATTAATCACTCTAAGACTGGGGGGTCTACCAACGCTCAAAAGTATATATCAAGGAATGCACATTTTAGAATGGCCAGCATTAGAAGATCTATGTGTCTACAGTTGTGACAAAGTGGAAATGCTATTTGCTTCTTCAGAATTATTGGAGAACCAACAACCTATAATTTTGGTCGATCATCATAAGGTATGAAATGAATAATTCAAATTGTCTTTATAAAATTTATTTAAACTTCATGGATTATAATTGGATGAAAATAGAATCATGTATTGTTTTCCAAATTCTAAAATTGAATTTCTACTATGAATGTATATACTCGATTTCTTCAAAATATTCTGCGTTTGTCTTTTTATTTTATTTAATCAATATTTGATAAATTTTCAGGCCGCATTCCCCAATTTGAAGACTCTCAAAGTAGGAAGTAGAATGCTGTGATGGCCTGAGAAATTTGTTGACACTTTCCACTGCAGAAAGTCAAGTGAAACTTGCTCGAATGGAGATATTTAATTGTAAAATGATAGAAAAAATCATGGAGATGCAGGTTGGAGAACGAGTGAAGGAGGATCCCATTGTTTTCAGCCAACTGGAATATTTGGAACTTGATAATCTATCAAGACTTGAATGCTTTTGTTTGGGAAATTACTCTCTTGAATTCCCACACTTGGAACAAGTAATTGTGAGTGGGTGCCCAAGTATGAACACTTTTTCTCAGGGAGTCTTAGCCACACCAAAGCTGCCGAAAGTGCAAATGAGAAAAGGATATTATGATATGGAAGAGCGATGGGAAGGCAATCTTAATTCCACAATACAAAAGTTGTTCCAAGGAATGGTATGTGTTTAATTATTTCCCTGCTAGCTTCTCCCTTGCTCTTCTTGCATAGTTCTATTTTTTTATTTTCCCTTTTTAGCAGGAGCTGTTGAGCAGTAGTACAAACAATTATTCATTGCTTGATCCACTCAACTATAAATATTCCTAAATCAGCAAAAGTGTGTGTATTTGTATGCGTTATGACCATTGTTATACATATTTATTCTTGTTGCTTAACTGGAATATTTTTTTTCTTGTTTCGATAGTTTCGGTTCTGTGGGATAAAGGTTTTGAAACTCTCAGAACTTCCATGCTTGAAAGAAATATGGGATTGCCATGCACATGAACTTCCCGTCAGTTTCTTCGGCAATTTAACATCGCTGGTGGTGGATAACTGCACGTTGATGTCGAGTGTTATTCCAGCCAATCTGCTACCGTTCTTGTGCAATTTGAGTTCTCTGGAAGTAAGAAATTGTGATTCAGTAGAAGAGGTGTTTCATTTGGAAGACCCATATGCTGCTGTAGTTGAGGTGTTTGATAGACTTAATACCTTGGAGCTAGTAGATCTTCCGAAACTCACAAGATTATGTAACTTCGCTGGGAATATAATTGAACTGAGGCGGTTAAGTATTCTGTACATTGAGAGTTGCCCAAATGTGGAAACACTCATCTCCAATTCTACACCTGAACACATGACGGCAAACAGAGAACCTCAG
>CP135533.1:1615559-1658424 GCA_032402905.1 Khaya senegalensis
AGATATATTGGTTGTTTAATATTAAATTATAATAAAATTAAAATAAATTTTTTAATTAAAAGTATTTATATGGTTAAAATTAAAATATTTATTAGTAAATTAATTATTAAATATTTAAATTTAATTAGAATTGAAATAAAAAATTAATTTAATTTTTAATTATTAAATATATAAATTATTTTATATTTTAATATAAAAGGGTATTTTTGTCTAAATAAAATTTATTCCTTCCATTATTCCATCCATAAAACAAACAAATGAATATATTCATTACCCTTTTCCTTTCTCTTTTCTTTTCCTTTCCTTTCTTCTTTCCTTTCCTTTTTCCTTTCCTTTTTCCTTTCCTTTCCCAAAAACAAACATAACCTGAGAGTCTTCAAATTAGGGAATGCGACCTGAAAATTTATCAAATATTGATAAAATAAAAAGATAAATGCAGAATATCATGAACGAGTGGAGTATATATATTCATAGTAGAAATTAAATTTTAGAATTTGGAAAACAATACATGATGCGTGATTTCATTCAATTATAATCCATGAAGTTTAAATAAATTTTATAAAGACAATTTGAATTATTCATTTCATACCTTATGATGATCAACCAAAATTATAGGTTGTTGGTTCTCCAATAATTCTGAAGAAACAAATAACATTTCCACTTTGTTACAATTGAAAACCAATAAATATTTTAATGCTGGCCATTCTAAAATGTGCATTCCTTGATATATACTTTTGAGCTTTGGTAGATTCTTTAGTTCCAAATTGATTAATTGAAGAAACACTTCAAACCTCCTGCCACCAGTGCTAGAGCTAGAGCTAGTTTCTTCTTCAATTATCTCTTCTATTGAATAACACTTCATCACCTTTAGAATCTCCAGTCTCTCGAATCTTCTCTCCATAATAATATTGGATGAAAACAAACTCTTCAATTTCTGGCAAGAAATTACATGCAATTGCTTTAAATTGCAGAAAGAATCCGGAATAAGTTGGTGGTGCCATTGCCATATCTCTCTCAAGTTTTCCATCCGTCGGATTTGTATTTCCTCCAAACTAAGGAATCGCACCTGAAGTAGCAAGAATTCAATTCAATTAATAACTGCAATAATATTAAATTAACAGAAAGAACAAAACAATTGAAATAATATATAAACACTAATATTGGTAGAATTGATAAGCAGATAGAACAATGAAGCATTCATAAATATTCTTTAACATGGACAACCGTTGCTAATGGAAGTTTACTAATTAAAAATTTTAGAATTTAATTCTATAACATGTACAGTGGCAGTGCAGCTTGTAAGTTGGGAGAGTGACAAGTCTAACATTTCTTCTTACAATATTTATTGTAATATTTACAATATTTCATTATTTGAGAGATACTTAATTCTAATTTAACTAATTACTCAGATTTGAATTAATACTACTATATATTATTACTATTATTTTTATTAATTTAATTAATAACTGCCATGGAGTTAAGAAACATAAATTAGTTAAATTAGTATGTAGCCAGCTAGCAACACAATGCATGCATTTCATCCATCTTTAAATAAATAAATATAAAGATATTATGAATTTGATTGGTTAATTTTAATATTTCATACCTAATGAAGATCAAACAAGAACACAGGTTGTTGGCTCAATAATTCTGATTCTGAAGAAGCAAATAACATTTCCACTTTGTCACATCTGCTTATATCTAGATCTTTTAATGCTGGCCATTCTAAAATGTGCATTCCTTGATATATACTTTTGAGCATTGGTAGACCCCACAGTCTTAGAGTAATTAATTGAGGAAACACGTCAAACCCCCTGCCACCAGTGCTAGAGCTAATTTCTTCTTCAATTATCTCTTCTATTGATGTACACGATTTTACTTCCACAAACTCCAGTCTCTCGAATCTTCTCTCTACAATAATATTGGATGAAAACAAACTCTTCAATTTATCACAATTAATTACATTCAATTGCATTAATTTGCAGAAAGGATCCGAAGTAAGTTGGTGGTGCCATTGCCATATCTTTCTCAAGTTTCCCATTGTGTTAATTTGTAATTTCTCCAAACTAGGGAATCGCACCTGAAGTAGCAAGAATTCAATTCAATTCAATTCAATTAATAACTGCAATTATATTAAATTAACAAAAAGAAAAAAACAATTGAAATAATATATAAACACTAATATTGGTAGAATTAATAAGCAGTTAGAACAATAAAGCATTTATAAATATTCTTTAACATAGACAACCGTTGCTAATGGAAATTTACTAATAAAAAACTTTAGAATTTAATTCTATAACATGTACAGTGGCAGTGCAGCTTGTAAGTTGGGAGAGTGACAACTCTAACATCTCTTCTTACAATATTTATGGTAATATTTACAATATTTCATTATTTGAGAGATACTTAATTCTAATTTAACTAATTACTCAGATTTTAATTAATACTACTATATATTATTACTATTATTGTTATTGATTTAATTAATAACTGTCATGGAGTTAAGAAACATAAATCAGTTAAATTAGTATGTAGCTGGCTAGCAACAGGATGCATGCATTTCACCCATCTTTAAATAAATAATTATAAAGATATTTAAAATAAATAATTATATAATAAAATATTAAATTTAAAATTCAAAAAAAGGTCTTCTAAAGCATTCTAGAAAAAATCAATAAATGTCCAAAGAAACGGGAAGAATTATAAATGCAGCTAGCTGTTATTTGAGATTTTAATCAAGTGCAATTAAGAAGACATATAAAAAGATCAATCGGATGAATGCGTGGATACATTCAATTTCAATCCATAATATGTTTAAATAAATATTATATCGACAATTTTAATTATTCATTTCATACCTTACGAAGATCAACCAATATTTCCACTTCATCACAACGGCATACATCTAGAGCTTTTAATGCTGGCCATTCTAAAATGTGCATTCCTTGATATATTCTTTTGAGTTTTGGCAAATCTGATAGTTCTAGATTGAGTAATTGAGGAAACACGTCAAATCCCCTGCCACCAGTGCTAGAGTTAGAGCTAGCCTCATCTTCAATTATCTCTTTTATTAACTCACACCATTTGACTATCAGAAGCTCCAGTCTCTCGAATCTTCTTCCCAAAATAATATTGGATGAAAACAAACTCGTCAATATATTGCAATAACTTACATGCAATTCCTTTAATTTGCAGAAAGAATCCGGAGTAAGTTGGTGGTACCACTGCAATAATATTAATTAATTAGCATATACATATATCTATATATATATATATATTTATACAATTAAGAGTTTAAATTTAATTAATTTATTGCATTAAGTAATAGCTAATAACATTCAATTAAAGATATTATCGAATAATTAATTAATTAGGAGCAAAAATTTAATGATGTGATTTTTTTTTTTAAAAAAAATAAACAAACCTTTTCATCAAAGAGTGCTACTTGTGCGCCAGGATGGAGAAGATTATTTTCTGCTTCAGAATCTGATGAGCTCATTGGCATGAAGCTTGTAAGTTTCGGGAGATGTGAGAGCTCCAAGTACTCTAATTCAGGAAAAACCACTAATTCAATCCTTTGTTCTTCATCTCTTCCTAACCCTGTGGTGTCGATTACCCTTTCCACTGACTCACAATTTTCTATCACAAGTCTTTGGAGTTGCCCAAGACTATTAACCATTGAATATGAAAACAAAAATTTCAGCCGACTGCATTCCCCCACTGTCAAATTTGTTAAATTTTGACTAGAAAAAGCAGATATTGTCCAATTTCCTACATGGAGATGCTTCAATTGTTGGAAATCTTCCCTGTCGGCTAATTCATTAACAACATTCTGAAAATCATTCAGCGTATTTAGATGTAGATATTCAATGTTCTTCAAAACTTTTTCATCCCACTTCCCAAGATAATGCTTTTATCTAGCCTGTTGAGTTTCAAAATTCTTTCATACTTTCTTAAGCTTTTCCTGTCCCTCCAGTCCCACTCATCTCCCATACATATTTTGTATCTTTCCAACCCCACAAAGACAAAATCCTGAGGCATAACTCTGACATTCCGAATATCTATCCTTAAAGTAGTTAATTTGGACAATGCTTTCAACTCAACAAGACTCGCATTGTTTCCTCGTTCGCCCTCCTCCCAATGAGTAAAGCTATTATCCATGTATAGCTCTTCTAAACGAGACAACTTTGATATCACATTCGGTGCTATTACTTTAAGATTCCGACAACCGCTCAAATCTAACAGCTTTAACCGCGTCAATTGTCCAATTTCCAAAGGCAGCAACTCAATACTGGAACAACCCCGAAAGCTAAGAATCTCTAATTTCGTTAGCTTTCCAACTATTGCTACGTCTCCTATTGAGTCGACACAGTTCAAAGACAATGTATGAAGGTTAATTAGGCAACCGAGTGATGAAGATATGGAAGGAAAACGAATTCCAGTCAAATGTAAAACCTTAAGTTCTTTCATCCCTTCAAAAAAGAGGTCTGATATCGGCAAAGAGTTGTATTTCTTGAAATATGCAAACAACAAAAATAACTTGAGTCTTGGACATTCCAATCTTTCAGGAAGTTCTTGATTATCTCCCCAACGTACAGAAATTGCAGTTGGATCTTTTTGCATCTCCTTTTCTAACTCTTTCTTCAAGTCATCAGCATCTCGAACATTAAACATGTATTTTTCTCTGGCAATTGTTACGGCAACATCATGAATAACGTCATGCATTTTAATCACATGTTTATTGTCACCATCCGACAATAAACATGCTGTTTTGAGTTCATCAATCAAAGCATGCACCCTATTCCTTCCGTCTTCTATAGCGTCAACATTCTCCAACATGTCCAAGCCCATGACATACATCACCAAGTCCTTGATAAATATTTGACTACCATCCTTTTGTAGAGCACAGAGTAGAAACAGAGACCTGGCTTCCTCGGTTTCCAAATAGTCGTAACTCAATTTCAAGGGCAAGTATACGTCTTTTAACATTAGAGGGATACCTCTTAGGTTGGAATTTCTTAGTTGATTCAAGGCATTCCGCCAAACAGGAAGGTCCTTATATTTCAATGCAACTGCAACTGTTTTAATTGCAATTGGCAAACCCCCACATTCTCCAACAATCTCAACTGCTAAATGTTGAAATTCAGGAGTTTGCGGAAAATGATCACCTGTAGTATTCTGAAACAAACTCATTGCTTCTGCGTTACTTAAAGTGTCAATGTGGAAGTTCGTCTGAGACTTCATATAATTCCGTAATATATCTTGATTTCTAGATGTCAGCAATATTGTGCAGCGTTGTCCTTGCTCGTCACCCCCAGAAGGAATTCCAACACTCTCCAAATCGAGTTTGCCCCAAAGATTATCTAATATTACAAGGACCCTATTCTCGTTCTTCAGCCTTCTGCATAGTAGACCAGCTCTTCTATATACACTCTCATTCATGTCTAACGAGAGGTTTAAACAATTATCAATTTGGTCTTGAATTGCTTTCGGGTCCGGGGACTCTGTTACCTCGGCCATAACCACCTCATGAAATAACTTTTCTTCCATCGCTTGCCTTCCAACTTCCTTTACTAGCGTGGTTTTACCCACACCCCCCATCCCATACACCCCAATCATGTTGACCTTAGAATCCTTCAGCACCTCCGTAACATTCAGGAAAACCGTCATTCTAGAATCAAACTGCTGGTAGCCTCGGTCGGCATTCTTGAATTCTGTCCTCTCTGGAACAGGACGGTAGGAAACACTACTGAAGTTGCCTTCTCCCAAGAGATGAGCACCTTCTTTAGCTGCCTTAACTGCTTTCTTGCTGAATTTATAACGCTTTAACGGATTTGGGCACTGACCTTTGAAACAACTCTTCTTAGCCTCTTCTTCATGTGCAGTGATGAAATTTACAACCGTTTGAGTGAATTCGTTGACGCTAGTTAGCCATTGTTGAACACCCTCATAAATCTCATCTCCTTGTGTTCTAGCACGGTTAACAGGTTCTTCCACCATTTGTCTTCTATAACCAAGCTGCTCAACTTGTTTCTTTAGGTCATCCAGGTAGTTCTGGTACTTGAACACATAAGATATCTCCCGTTTGATGGGATCAAACACTATCTCTGTAACTTTCGATGCCACGCCGGAAACAGCAGCCTGAACTAGTTCAGCTTCCATTGCCTGCTTCTTATGAATGAATGAATATTCCTTTTTTTTTTTTTTTGTGGAGTTTAACAAAGTAAAGCTAGAAAAACCACAACAGGGTCTTAGAAGGAAAAGCCAAATGAAAATGAAAACAGAGAAAAACAGACAACAAAACAACGAAACTGGAAATAAAAGTACTATAAATGAATAATTAAGCAAATATTCGAAACAAAAGTCGAAGGATGAATCAAGCAAAGGCTTTCAATAACAGATATCTAATAACAACCGATATATAAACTAAGCAAAAATTAAAACAAAATGAAGTTTAATTGGGAAAGAGCTTAGAACAAGTGCACCTGCGGATATTGAAAATGAGATTGATTGATTGCTAGATTGATTGTTTGGCTTATCTTTTACTGTCTTCTCTTCTCTTCTCTTCGAAGACTCAAATTAAGTAATTAGTAGACTCTGAGTCAACATCAATAAATAAATTTTTTATTTTTTTTTAAAAACACAAAATTAATATATTAACTGAAGCTGTAACTATAATAAACACATAATTAAAATGAAAAGAAAAGAAGAGATTATTGGTTATTAATGGTATTGAATTTTCCTTTCTTAATCATATATCTTCAATTAATACCATCAATTATTGTTTTCTAAATAAATAAGTAAATTTAAAGTTTTTATTATATATGATAATACAAATTAAATATTCAAGATTTGCTACGAGAAAGTATATAATATTTTTTAAATTAATTTATGTTATAAATTATAAATAATAGTATTATTATTTAAAATTACAAACCATAATAAAAATTAAACGAATACTGGTGTTTTTCGGTGACTATTTATTTATATTATTTATATATGTATATATAAATTTGATATAAAATTATTGTACTTATATATCTTGAGTATTGATAATTAATCGGTGCAGCTAATGGTATTGCATATTCCTTGGAATGTGATTGACGACACTATGGAAAAAGGATTTAAAAAAAAAAAATTGAGATCAATTATTGAAGAGTTTTTTGATTTTAAATTACACAGTTTAATTATCCAATGCGTTCAGAAATGGGGTGACGCAATCAGTACCATTTGATTATCTTTATTTTTTTATTATACATACTATTTTATATTTTACCCCGAAACTTACGTTCTGAATAATTAATTGGTGGCCGGTGAGTCGTCTCCCGCGTTCACGTGAAAGTTATTGTCAAAGTAGTTTTAATTATTCTAGGGATATGTCTTGCTTGGATTGGAATTTCTTAGCAGATTCAAGTCATCCGTCCAAACAGAAAGACTCTTATTTTTTTTGTGCAGTTCCAATTGTTTTAATTGCAACTGGCAAAACTCCACATTTCCAACTGCGAACGTTTGAAAATCAGATGTTTGTGTTGAATCTTGATCGCCCACAGTATTCCAAGCACAAACACATTGCCACGCCATAAACAGCAGAATTAGGTGGCTCTGCTTCCATTGCCTGTTTCTTAGGAATGAATGATTATTATTATTATTATTAATCAACAGGTATATATATAAAATTACCTGAAAAATATTCAAAATAGAAAAAGTAAATTAATTAGAAAAGCTTTTGGGGTTTTCAAATTAATTATCAGAGTCGCAAACTTGTGAGAACTACTAACAAATGTAAATGAATGACTTTGTCTACAGAAATGTCAGGATGCTTTAGGACTTTTAATTGCAATTATCACTGAAATTCAAAATAATTGTTATGCATGTAAGAGGCTTAGCCTTCTATAATTGAGGTGGCGTTGTCAACCATATAAACACAACAATAAATATAATATAAATGGGAGATTTGGCCTTCTATAATATTTAAAAGGTAGTGTCTACCATATAATTACAGTAAGACAAGTAGGAAGCTTAATCTTCCATCATATACAGAAAGCAGTGCTTACCATACAATAATAATAATAACAAAAGATAAAAAATAAATAACACAACATGGAAAACTTTCAAAATAATTGGAGTAAAAATCATGGGTAAAAAAAATTCACTATGAAAAAATGAGTTATAATTTCTCATACAATACAACTCTCTCAAATAATTTGGAGAATATTCTCAAATAGAATTTTGATAATACTCTGAGAGAAATTGATAAATTATGAGAATGAGAAGAATTGAATTTGGATTGAATGAGATAAGGAAAACTGAAGTGGGGAAGGCACCTATTTATAGAAAAATTTGTCGCCCTCGTTGTTCCCCGAGCAAAATTCACCTTCAATATTGGTTTTCGCGAAGATCTTCTTTGTCTTTTCCATGCACTAATGGGCAACAAGAAATTGAAAATAGCAAAAGGTATGGACAAATAGAAAGGAATCATTAAAGCATAATCTTGTCTAAAATAGCAGTGATTCAGAATTATCTAATTATATTACACATGAAAAGCTAGCTCCAGAAGAAGACCTTGACTCACTGTTTTTGAAAACATGATTACGCGTCCCTGAATTACAACTTACACGACAACGCTGGCTGGATGATCATCTACCGCTGCTCATTGTGAAATGCTTTTTCTTAGAGTTATATTTACATATACAAAAAGATTAATCCTAACTACGCATAATTTGGAAGCTGAAATCCCATAATAACCTTTTAGGCACCATCCCTACATCTCTTCGTCCAATGTATTCATCAGATTTGTCATACAATAATTTGGAAGGTGAAATCCCAACTCATTTGCAGGATAATCCACCACAGAGTTTTACTGGCAACAAGGGTTTATGCGGTCATGTGGCTGGTTTTCCTTCTTGCCCTACGCGGCATAAGCATGCATATTACATGATTCTTCTTGTTGAAATTTTGGTACCTGTCACCTTAATTCTCGTGGTTGTAACACTTGTAGTCTTTGTACTCCTTAAACATAAGAATAAACATTATGAACCCAAAACAAGAGAATCCAAAAATAAAAACGTGTTTTCAATATGGAATTATGATGGTAGAATTGCATATGAAGATTTCATCGAAGCAACGGAGGACTTTGACATCAAATATTGCATCGGTACTGGAGGATATGGCAGTGTTTACAGGGCAGAGCTACCGGATAGCAAAGTTTTCGCTTTGAAGAAGCTTCGTCGTTCTGAAACCGAGGAGTTAGCTTTTGTCAAGAGTTTTCAAAATGAAGCTCATGTGCTGTCCCAGGTACGGCATCGAAACATTGTCAAACTCTATGGTTTTTGTCTGCACAAGAATTGCATGTTTTTCATCTACGAGCACATGGAGAGAGGAAGCTTGTTCTGTGTCCTTCGCAATGATGACGAAGCTTGGACCATGAGGGTAAACATTGTGAAAAGTATAGCACATGCTTTGGCATACTTGCATCATGATTGCACACCATCAATTGTCCACCGTGACATATCAAGCAACAACATTCTACTTAACTCAAAATTGGAGGCATTTGTTGCTGATTTTGGCACTGCTAGGCTTCTGCATTCTGATTCATCTAATAAAACCGTGCGAGCAGGCACTTATGGATATATTGCTCCAGGTAATATCTAGTCATGTTCTCTTCTCATTCTACTTTAATTCTCAGTACAACGTAAACTAAAGCTTTTTCTATTCTTGTACAACTTGCCTACACCATGGTTGTGACAGAGAAGTGTGATGTTTATAGCTTTGGAGTTGTGGCACTAGAAGTACTAATGGGAAAGCATCCAGGAGAGCTCCTCTCATCACTATCGTCATCTCCGGATAAAATGATAAGGCTAATTGATGAATTGGACTTACGAACTATTGCCTTCGGATGATCAATCAGTTTTCGAGGATATCATTCTTGTTTCAACAGTGGCATTTGCTTGCTTGCATTCTCAACCGAAATGTCGACCTTCAATGCGTCGCGTTTCTCAGGAATTTCTCAAGTGTAAGGTGTCAATGCAAAAACCTTTCAGAGAAATTTCAATTTCAGAGCTGAGAAACCAGGAAATGTAGTGGCTTCAAGAATGTGAAAGTTGATAAAGGATTTCAAAATGTCGAAGGCAATCATTCCAGTGTTTCAAATTTTTGGGAAAATGATATTTCAGTTGCCCAAAGCATAGATTTGTATTGTGACCTTGAAGTCTTATGCCATACTGTATTGTTGAGAGTCAAATAAGAAAATCTGTGTGATTTCTTTAGACACCTCTGTTTTACATGCAGTATCTTTCCAAGAAGTAGGCTTAATCAGCAAGCTTAAAACTATGCAAATTGAAGATTCTGGAAAATACTAATAAGCAATAAGAATTTTTAATCAAAAGAAAAGGAAAGCTGAAAGAATTTAATTACAATAACAGAGAGAGAATTTGTCCCCTTGTTTACGAGATAGACCGAGGAAATATGCAACTATGTCCACGTAACTAAAATATATATCTTACACTGGAGTTTCTCAGCGGTAGTGGTCCCGTTTCTCTGTACATAGCAAGCTCCAACTTATTACATAAACAAATGGGCTTAGCTGGAGCTGTTGAAGACGATCCGAAGGAAGCTCAAGATGGGATATCAAGTACTAATGTTATGTGTAAATGAAGCACATCATTCTATGCTTATGTGATCTATCTGTTGCCACTACTTTTCTATTTGAAAAATAGAAAAAGTATACTGTAAGACAGGTATCTTAATCTTTCTATTAAAATTTATTCCTTCCTTGGTTAAGGTAGCTACAAAATACATTCTGATGAAATCATGAAAACAATTGATGGCATGATGGTTAATTCTCTTCTTATGTATACACTTGATACTATTACTCTTCATGTTATTAACAGTATGTAGAAAATCTTGATTTAAATGAAAGAATTAAACCCTTAGTTAAAACTTGCTTCATAACTCCAAAAACCATATAATAGGTTTTCAAGATAACAATAATAATTACCAAAGTCCAATGTCTAAAAATTATGTCATCCAAGTATTAAAATCATTAATTATTTGATTGGCAGTCTATACTCTCATGTTATTGATGATTATTTCAAGGTAGAGTTTACTCTGCAATGAATCAATCATGGAATATTCTTTTGTTATGATTATAATGGACAGAAATTTATTTGTTTACTTAATTTTTTCAAGTCTTCAAACTGTTTCATCATATAAAATAGATAGTTATTTTATATTAAACGGATCTTTCAAGTTATCTGAGTTGAGTATTTAAATCTAGTGTTGAATATTTGATTGGTGCAGTGTATTATACCAAGTATGGACTCTGTACCAAACTTTTTCGATGAATATGGTTGAGAGTAATGTATTCATTTACTCAACTTCATAAACATTTTGGTATGTCATCAGTCAATAAACTTACTGTTTGCTTCTCTCTCTCTCTCTCTCTCTCTCTGGTTTCAGAATGAACGAGAGAACGTTGAAACTTAGGTAAAAGAACTGAAAAGATTACAGCAAGGAAATTTTATGAAGGTCAAATTCTAAATGAGGTAGATCATTCAGGAAAAACAACTGAAAAGGGAGAGAATACCTCAGGCTTGCTCCATTTAATAGCACAATCAACCAAAAACTGTTAAATATGGTATCCGCATTCTCCAGTTCCAGAGAGGACGTGGTCAAGATATGGGCTACAATTTTCATATGCCATGTCGCTGTTATTTATGATATATTTGTAATGGCATCCGAATTATCACCCGTGCAGTTGAAAGGGAAGCTTTACTTAACACCGGCTGGTGGACCAATAGCTGGGTGAAGGCAAACAATTATCCAGATTATTGTAATTGGTCTGGCATCTCCTTTAATTTAGAGGGAAGCATCACTAGGATAAGCTTGCATCTTGATGTTAAAGCTTGGCCAATTCAACTTCTCTTGCTTCCCGAACCTTGAAAGATTCATAATTTGGGCCTCTATTCTTTCTGGAAGCATTGCATCACAGATTGGTGCCCTTTGAAAACTCCAGGTTCTTGTCCTGAAATAATCTTCAGGTAACCTTCCAAACTTCAGTACATATTCTTTCCAACCAGTGCATATTGATCGTTTTTCATTTGATCACAGGTACTGTCCCTTCAGAAATTGATGTGAGTGGTAGTAACCACCAAATATGGTCCATAACCCCCCATGACTATCTTAAACTCTCTACTATATTTTCATAACTCTAAAACCTGTCATTTCAAAGTGAAAACTGCCATGATTAATGCTTGATAACTCTTATACAGTTTTTGATGAAAAAATTTATATAAAGAGGAGAATGCATGGTATATGGTTCTAAAATTCATTTTTCTTATCAATTACCATCAAGTGAGAATTAAGAAAGCTTGAAAAACATTTTTATTGATCCAAATTTGATAGTAAAAAGTAATGGCGAGAGGTTAGTAATCCATAGTTTCTGCACTTAATTTTTTCAATTTTAAAGCATACCTTAGGTTTGTATGCTTACATATTTGTGTTTAGGGTTTTAAGGTATTTAAGAGAAAGAAATAGGGTTAGAGTAAGAGACAAAAAATAGAAAAAAAGGTAAAGAAGAAATAGTAAGTTTTTATTTTTCTTATTTTATATCGATTTTTGGATTAATGATTTGTTATTAGTAGTAAGTAATTTTGTTATTAAGTTTTATAGAATATGATGATTGAAACTTATAATCAAATTATGATGTTAGGATTAAATTTTTATGATTTTGAAATTAGAGAATTTTTATTTGTGGAGTAATAGTTAGGGAAAAATAAAATTTTTGTAGAGATAATATTATGATAGTGGCTCAATTCATGAATTTTATAAAATTATATATTTTGAATTTGTCAAAATTGTTTTAAGTGAATAAACTAGACATCTTTAGGGTTATTAAAAATTTTTTTTGATAAAAAATTGTTATGTTTTCAATTCTTAATGATTTTTTGAATTTGACTCTAGGTTGTAAAAAGTTTCACATTTTTGTAGAAGAACTAAATGACGGAATTATTTTAGTTAACCGAACATTTTGAAAAATTATAAAATTTTATATATTGATTTCTTATTATGTCTAATTTATCATACTAAAATTTCAGAATAAAATTCTATATTTTTAATTTGTTACAAAATTTTGAATAAAAATAGCTCACTGTCGATTTCTATTTGGCAAAAATTAACGTTTTGAAAATAAAATATATTTTAATGGTTAAAGTACAAATTTAGACTCAAAAATTTTAATAAAATATATATCTTTATTATCTCTGCAAAATTTTATAATATTTGAGAATGTATTGTACTTTCTAAAAATCAATGATTGGGAGTTACTTAGCATATAGTATAATATTGTCATGATAAGTGATTAAGTTTAGACAATGAAAAGGCTTAGTTTTATGAGGAATTTGAGGTCTAATGAAATTATATGTGCTTTGTGATAGTGTATAGAAGTCTCATGAATACTAATGTTTGATTATAGGTTGAAAAGCTTAAGGTAACTTTTATTGTAACCGTCGACAGATAAGTATATTAAACATTTTAAAAGAGAATCACAATAAACGTATATATATGTTTGAATATATTTTTAAGACTATTTTTCAGTTATAAATTCTTATGAAAGCATTATTTTGACATTGTTATATATTTATATGATTGTTTATAAGTATATGTATTATTGGGATTATAATTGTTTATGATCGTATTATTGTAATTACTTTTAAATCACATGTGTTGGCATTTAAGCATGGATAGGTGCATTGTGTTTAAAGTAATAAGAAAGTATTTTTATAATAAAAGTACTTATGAAAGTTAAGTTTTATAATAAGCACAGATATCGAATTTTCATTACTTTCTTAGTAGGCAATTATAAGTTATATAGAGCCTTTATTATTTATTATGGTCATTCCTTCAAGTTTGTTATTTTTGTTATTGTTTATTGTTCCGTATAATATGGGAGAGACTTAAGGGGTGCCCTTGAGTATAGTGGTCTTCACATTCGTGTGAATAAATATTTGTGCATGTGGAAGGACTCACCAATAATTAGGATGAGGGTGTAGCTCTTACATTCAGACATGAGTGTTTATTATTTTTTTTAAGAAATTATATGCTTCACTTGCGATTACCCCATATATGGTATGTTATTAACGGGTGATATTGGCTCATTCAATGTTAAGTGATATTGGCTCATTCAATGTTAAGTAATATGTGAAGTCCTACTAATAGAAAATTGAAAAGAGATATTTTTACAAAATTTTAAAAAAATATTACATAGTATTTAAGTGTTATAAAATTTTTGAAACGAACATGATTTTATCTCATGCCATATCATGCACTTGCATTGTATATATATGCATTGTGTTTAGGTATGTATGTATTTTTGGTATATAAAAAACTAGTATACTTATTGAGTTTAAAACTCATTATAGTTTTTATGGTTCTAGATAATTAAAGAATTGTGCACGTAGTTGATGGATTTAGCCAAACTTTAACTATCACTTGGTTCCCTAGGCATTAGAACTTTTAAGAATTTTTTTTTGTTTTTGTTATTTAATTTTAAAATTTATTTTAGAGACTAGTAGTTATCCATACTTAGAAGTATTTGACTAATTGATTTATTTATGAGTTTTTATAAGTTATGTGAAATTTTTGTTGGTAATATGAGTTTTGTGAATGTTTTAATATTATATATGCTTTTATAATTTAGGGGCGTTATAGTTTTGCCTTATGTCTGCATCTTGTGTTATTGATATTTTATGTATTGTTATTTTATTGTATCCTTGATTTGGTAACTGGTTGCTTATTTTTATTAAATTCTTTGGTTGCCTGCCTTCACATATCAAGTGTTCGACAAAGTGCCTCACTGGGTTTTATCGCAACAGTCTCAATTTAAATGGAATGATGATAATATACTAAAAGTCTTTAGCAAAAGCTATTCCATAATTCTAATTATCAAAAACAAAATAGGTTAGATTATTAGAATTTATTTTATGTTAAATGGGGTTTTTGAGTATCCATTTTCTACCAGAAGCCCAAAGTCTAAAATTTATATGAACTGAGTATTAAACACTTTCTTATGTTAGTATTATAATGGACTGAAACAAAATCGTGTACTTGGTATAATTAAAATTGATAATTATTTTATACTAAACTGACTCGTTCAAGTTATATGAACAGAGTATTTAAACTTTTGTATCGACTAGCATTTGATTAGTCCAGTATATCATAGCAACTATTTAATGAAGCGATTTTTTTGTTACGATGGAGCATAATTTATTCAATTCCTCAACATCACAGAAGGCATCCAAATGTTTTGATATGTTTAATCTTCAAGCCCCATGTTGATGTCATTCTCTGTAGAACATTATGTATGCTCACCAAGATAGCCTAAATCAAAGATAGCATTTAGGAGAAAGAATAGGAAAAGGGGATAAAAGAAAAAAAGAATTCAAGTATACCTCATGCTCTGCTTGGTTAAACATAAATTTAATTGATGACGGTTAGATTTGAGCTTTTTATATAAAACTAGTTGCATTTAATAAAACGAAAGATGTTAAATATGGTGTTGGCATCCTCCATTTCCAGACTGGTGGTCATATGGGCTTCAATGCTTACTTGCCATGTCACTGTTGTTACTGATACATCCGTGGCAGCATCTGTTCTATCATTCATATAATTAGAAATGGAAGCTTTACTTAAGGCTTGCTGGTGGAACAATAGCTGGGCAACAACAGACTATCTTTCAGATTATTGTAATTGGCCGGTATTGATTGCAATTCAGCAGAAAGCATTAGTGGGGCAAGCTTATCTGGCATTTATAATTTCAATAAAGAATAGCTTGGCAAATTCAACTTCTCTTGCTTTCCGAACCTGGAAAAGTTTGAAGCCCGGTCATCTGATCTTTCTGGCAATGTACCTTCACAAATTGGTATTCTTTCAATACTTGAATGACTTGACTTGTCTGATAATAAATTTCTTCATATTGTCATTCAAACAGTGGATATTGATTGTTTTTCATTGATCAGAGTTTGATGAATATAGTCAAACTATTTCTAGATGGTAACAAACTCAATGGACCTATTCGTTCAACTGTTGGTCAGGTAACCAGGTTGAATTTTTTTAGCTTGTCTTCTAACAGCCTTGTTAATCCAATTCCTTCAACTCTTGGTCATTTGACCCAGCTGATTACTTTTGTTATCTTCTCAAACCAAATCAATGGCTCTATTCCATTAGAAATTGGGAATTTAAAGGATCCTGGAACTATGGACCTGTCCGGAAACAAACTTGATGGTCCAATTCCACCAGCCATAGGTAATTTAACCATTTATTCGTTCCAACTTAGTGGTCTGCTGCCTTAAGAAGTCAGAAATCTGAAGAATTTGGGATCTCTCTCTGTTGATATGAACAATCAAAGTGAACCTATTCCTTCAAAACTTGGTCATTTAACCAATCCGACGTCTTTGAATCTTGATTCTAACTGACTCAACAGCTCGATTCCTCCTAAACTCATGAATTGCTCAAAGTTGGAGACTTTGATATGGAGAAAAAATAATTTATCTAAAAGCGTTCTTTCAGAGATAAGTAAGCTTATAGAACTATGTTATCTTGATTTAACAAATAAGTTTATTAATGGCACCGTACCTTTAAACTAGGAGAAATTCCAAACTTAAAATACTTGAATATTCTCTACAATAACCTTTGGCAGTATCCCTGAATCTCTTAGTAAAGTGGATTGCTTGAGAGTGTCATACAATGAATTGAAGGAGGAAATCCCAATTTCTTCGGAGATTGCGCTACTACCATACCATTTTATTGGCAACAACGATTTTTGCGGTAAAGTTACTGGCTTTCCTCCTTGTTACGCACCTTTTCCATTAAAAACAATGACTCAGAGGAGAAAGAGCGAAAGATGGTCACTCGCTTACTTACAATTATTCTACCTATCGTTGCATTATTCACCGTAATTTTTGAAATTTTATTTCTTGTTAAACGCAAGAATAGAAAAGATAAACATGGAGCTGGATCAATTGAGAGCGGAAATGTGTTCTCAATATGGAACTATAATGGTAGGATTGTATTTGAAGACATAATTGAAGCAACAGAGGATTCTGATATCAAATATTGCATTGGAACTGGAGACTATGGCAGTGTTTACAAAGCACGGCTACCTGGTGGGAAAGTAGTTGCTTTAAAGAAGCTTCACCACTTGGAAACTAAGGAGCCATCATTTATCAAAAGTTTCCAAACTGAGGCTCCGATACTATCCCAAGTACGACATAGAAACATTTTAAAGTTTTGTGCCTTACGGTTTTTGTTTGCACAAAAAATGCATGTTTTTGGTTTATGAATACATGGAAAGGGAAGTTTGTCCTGTGTTCTACACAACGATGATGAAGCCATTCAGTTGGATTGATCTAAAAGGATGAAGATTATCAAGGGTGTAGCACATGCTTTGTCATATTTGCATCATAATTGCAGACCATCAATTCTTTGCCGTGATATCTCAACCAACCACATTCTACTGGACGCAGAATTGGAAGCACATGTTGCTGACTTTGGCTTGGCTAGTCTTTTACATTCTGACTCATCCAATCGAGCTCTATTAGCAGGCACATATGGGTATATTGCTCCAGGTAAAGTTCCCACATCCTTACACTTCATCTACGTGAAATAAAAAAGTTAGTTATCTTAAAAACACTAACGCGAACACAAATTACAAAGAATTCATTCATTCTAAATTAAGGTACTTTTGCTTCCTCTGTCAGGCTTTAATGCTCTATTTTTCATGTGTCCTTGGCAATGATGATAAAGCTGCTGAATTGAATTGGACCAAGAGGGTAAGCACGGTGAAAAGTAGAGCACATACTTTGGCATCCTTGCATCATGACTGCACAGCATCAATTGTCCACCATGACATATGAAGCAACAACATTCTACTTAAACTTAAAAGAGGAGGCATATTCATTAGTTATTGGCAGATCATGGTCTATACTTGTGTAAATAAAAATTACATAAAATACATTAATTTACTAATGAATTTTATTTTTACTTTCATAAAATTAATTGTACATAATAAATATATTGCTTATTTTAAATTAAAAGATATGTAACATAAAATAAAAAGATAATATAAAGTAAAAAAAATTCACATCAAAATAATAATAATAAAATTAAATATTAATACTATAATACATAATTAATTTATTATTTTATCATTTTTAAAAAATAACATGTCAAGTGCCCAAGGGCGTTTGGTATGGGGCCATTGGATATTGAGAGCCCTTGGGTACTCAATATAGAGCTCCCTTGAGGCTTGATATTTAATTGTTGGATTTTGGGATTTATTTTTCAAAATAATTTAATTTTTAAATACAAATTCAACAAATTTATAAAATAAAGCTCAAATATAATATGGATGCAACTATTAATTCATGATATCAAGCCAATAGGTGAAAAAAAAAAATAGCGAAATTTTTGAATGAAGAGAGTGAGTTTTGTATGTATATTTTTTTATTAATAACAAATATTTTTTTATTTGTGGAATTAAATATTTTTAAATATAAAAATAATTATTTAATAAGAATTATGTAAAACAGGTTATGATAATGAGATGATTGTAAAATAATGTTATTTTGAAAATTTTTGTAATAAATTTTATATGTAAATTGCTGTTCTGATAGTAAATCACGTATTACTCTGTCCCCATTTCTTCTTTTTAAGCTACTATGTGGGGCCTCATAGTATTTTGTTGTCGGTTCATTATCTACTTTTGGTTTTGACCCGGTCAGTATTGTTTGTTCTTAAGCGAGCTCTTCGACAGAAAACGTGCGAAACCAGGAATCTTAGATATCATTATCGTCACGGAGTGAACTCAACGAAACTCTCGTTAGTTTTGTGCTGCGAGAATTCACATTCACTCGCTTTTTTTAAAGTAGAATCAATTCAATTCACTTCAAAAGTAAACCAACGAGGAAGAAGAAAGAGCAAAGCTGGAGTGATTGAGATCCTAAGGGGGCTCGCAATGGGCTCCCAAAGCGGGGAGTTTCTCCACCGCTCCTAATCCATCGGCGAAGCCCCGTCCAAGGGGGTAGAAGACCGAATTGTACTTAAGGAGATCGGCACTTTGAAATGCCGAATCTCCGACACTGATATTCCGAAACGGAAGATCAAGGAGTACATCATTCGTCCCGTGTACGACTCGATTGATGGTCCCGGCCCACGATGATAAGTTGGTCCTGGAATGAACTAGCTATGTGTCTACGTTGAGGCGTCGTTTACGTATATTCACGCTGTGAATATGACCCACGATGATAATTTGTTCCCGAAACGAACTGGCTATTTTCTGTTATATTGTTCTTGAATGAGGATCGTGATTTGAGTATTTCGATTGTTAATACGATTCAGAAGGATTTGAAATCGGATAATTATTTGGCGGTTTGTGCTGCTTTAAATCCTGTTTGTAAGTTGATTAATGCAGAGACAATTCCCGCGGTTTTGGCGTAGGTTGTTGAGCTTTTGGGTCATTCTAAAGAGGCTGTGGGAAAGAAAGCTATCATGGCTCTTCACAGGTTTTATCAGAAGTTTTCTTCCTCTGTTCAGCATCTGGGTAGGGGCTGATTGTTTTCCTTTTTTTATCGTTAATCAAACGTAGGTGTAGTTGACAATGTCCATTATTTTAATGAATGTCGGTATAGTGTATTGTTATTTAATGTATATATCACAGTGGAATTATAATAGCACTAATTAGTTCCTGCTAGTTTTGCTGCTCAATCAGTAACTGAAGGCTACTGCTCAAACATTTTGAGGTTTTCAATTTATTAACTCCGTGTTCTTTGTATGAGTTTTCTCATGTATATATAAGTATGGTTTGCTTTGTCGCAGAGCTTTGTGATAATGATCCTGGGGCCATGGGTGCAACACAGTGCCTTCTTTTTTATCTTATAACGATGGATGTCAACTCATAGATGGACTTGGTAATCAGCTTTGTAAGCAGTCTTAAACAACTAGCAGTTTACCTAAGAGTTACTATTACCATCAGATGGCAGCTCCTTTCATTCAGGTATGTTGCATATTTTGCTCTCATTCTTAACAAGTGATCCTCAGGCCATTTGATTAAGGGAAATGATTTTTCGGGAGGAATCATTTACAGATTTTGCTTGTTGATTGCACTATGTATTTGTTTGAGTGTCTATACATATTGGCAGCTTTTATATATTTGTTTGTGTGTTTTGTGAAGGGATTGTGAGATGTATTGCAACTTCTTGTTTTACTCTGAAATTTGTCACCATTAGAGGAAGGGAGCGGGGAAAAAAGCTCTTGAACAAAATTGTTCAATTTTTTCTTCATCTTTAGGTGTGCTATTTACTTTATAAAATTTGAATACAAGTGGGATATCAAGTACTAATGTGATGTGTAAATGAAGCACCTCATTCTATGCTTATACGATCTATCTGTTGCCATGTTTTTCAATCTTAAAAAGAGAAAACGTATATTGTAAGTGGATTTGTGTAAATTTTTTTGTGTTGGGAGGCAAGGGCCTGTATTAGAAGCATTGATTGGATAATCGATCTCTCATAGTTTCCCTTGCCACCTTTTTGTAACATATTGTTTCCTTTAAACTTTATTTTGCATGCCGCAGGACCCGGATGATACTTTCAAGTGAAAAACCTTTGAACTACTTTATAAAATGACCAAGTCATCCAATGTGGAAGTGATTGTTGACTGCATGATTACTTGATTAGCGTCAAGGATAATCATTACAAAAAGGAAATAGAATCTCAGTGTGTGGAGCTAGCAGAGTAGTTTGCCCCAAGTAACCACTGATTTATCCAGGTAATTGTAATGTTGGCTTTCCCCTAGATTATTTATTAAACAATATTATTACTTGATTATTTGAGTGTTCATTCAATGTTAGCCATGTCTGATGCATTTACTCTGCATACCATGAATAAAGTGTTTAGGCATGCGTTAATACCAAGGTGGCATATAACTTGATGTGATTGATAGCAGAAGGGTTCAGAGAGAGGATGATGATAATATTAGACAGACAGCTGAGATAATCTGCTGCATGTTTCTTTTGTGGTTTTGTGTGGTTGTGCACCCACACACACACGGTCATGCAATCATTTGTTACATGCTTCAATGATGCTCTTCAGAAGCAGACATGGTATCTGTGGCATAGGCATATTTTAATGACGAAACTGTTAAGGTACCGGTAATTTCTCAGAAAGCTTATTGTGCAACGGATACAACACATACATGCTGCTTCAGTTCTTCATATATAATGGCAGTCATAGTGTGCTTCCAAATTTTGGACTCTGCTTTTTTCACATTTGAAATGTTATTTTGCTTCTAAAAGCTGCATTGAAATTTTAGATGGGAATGCTTTTTTGTTTTTTATTTTTTGTGCAAAAATTCTTTTAAAATGCATCGTTGTTGCATGCATAGTTGTACATGTCAACTACAACACTATAATTCCATATGGAAGTGATTTACTTGATGTAAATCTCTGTTGTTTATTTATCTATGTTTTAGAATCCTTTGTAACAAATGTTTGTGTCATGTGATGGGAGAAAAGAATTCATTCAGGTGGATATTCAGCAGTTTATTTTTTAAGAATAAATACATAGCAAAAGGAGGGAAAACTTAAATCTTCTTTTGCATTTCAAACTGAATGAACCTATTATACTTATCTGGTTTCTTGTATTAGAAAAACAATATATTGTAATAAATAACTAAGTAATAGACTTGGCTGATTTCCTGTTAAAACTGTTTCTGAATGATGGCTTGTGGGAAATATAAGCTACTGAGATGAAAATTATCCAGTGTGTCTCTTAATCAGTCTGTATCGCAAATTCATGAATTTGACACAATTCTTTGCTTATCTTGAAGGCATGTGCGATTACAGAACTCATGAAAATATACGCATTTGAAATAGCCATTGGGAGAAAAGTGGATATGTTGCGGGAGGAAGGTTTTCTCCCCTCATCTATTTTAATGATTTCTATAGTAACTGTAGCTAATGCATTTGAACACTCATGTGAACCATGATCCATCCTTTTGTCTTGAATCGGTTAGTTCATAATAACAAATGAAATAGTGGCATCATATCAGAATTTAGCCAAATGGTAAAACACTACGACTTTGTCCCAAAATAACAGTCAAAGTTTTGCTATAAGCTCACACTGTGCATGTGAGAACTAGTGCATGGATGCTTTAGCCTGAAATGAAGGCTTATGAAAAGCTTCTTAAGTAACATGTTAGAAAAGAATGAAAGAATTATCCACTGCAGCTCAAGTTCACATAAAATTACCCTTTACAAATGTCAGTGTATCTATCACCAGATTATATTCATGAAACTTGAAGAAACTACAAAATCACTCTCCCTCCATCCTTAATAATACTATTGGGCATATAAATCTAATTTTTAGTATATTTAGAGTTATTATAGCTTGACTGCTTCTAATGCATTTCTCTATTGATCATATTTGTCCTTGCTTTTGATGTATGTTTATGTCAGTGTCTTGTTGGTGTTAATGGAATTTTTACTGCAAAATCTCAAAGTTCTAACTATTTCTTTCCTGGTGAAATGTCAATCTCTGATAGTGGAATTGTCAACTTCCCTTTCAGCAGACATGCAGAACTTGCATATGAACTCCGAACAGCCGTTGGCTTAGATTCTTTTGCCTTTGAGACTATTATGCCTTCAGACACAAGTTGTGAGGACATTGAGATCATCTATAGATGCAGATTCTGTTTATCTCTTTTAATTGTCTGCTTGGGATATTTCAGGTACTGAATGATTTTGTCTTTGCTGTCCTTTGACTGGTGTGATTTCTTTATTTTCCTTCTCTTTTATTATTATTAGTGATTATCATTATGTTCATCCTCATCCACTTCTTATTATGATGGCAATCAAGAGGTGAATTGGACCACTCTTCTACTAGCGCAATATTATAAAATAAAATCATCATCAACATCCTCTTCTTATTTTAATCATGTTCAAGGGATAAACTGGGCTATACTTCTACAAGCCTGGTACTATACCTTAATATATGGATATCCAATGACAGTTCTTGGTCACTTTTGTTATATTAATGAACGATTCTAATTCATAATAACAGACATGTGTGAGGTTGGGAATGACTAATCCTGTTGTTTGGAGTGCTTGTTTCATCTACAAACTGTTTTTCATAAAATAATCCAGAAATTTATATTCGCTTGTTGATCTGTTGGTTTCTGATTTTGCTGTGAGATGTCACAATGGCGCGCTGCAATTCATACTAGAACATTTAGGATAGTTTACAAAGATCAATGTTGTAGATTGAGCCTTTGGTTTTAAGGGTTACACTGGAGTTTTTGTGTTTCCAGTTTATTCCTGATCTGATTTATTCCCTAGTGGAGCAAATATAATTGCAAGGGAATTTACTCCTATTGGATGTACGGATGGAAAGAATAGATGACATGCTCAATCTGTGCTCGCTTTTCTCACATACTTGGTCTGCTTTTGTTCTTTTCTTTGCATTCCTTGACATTAGCTTATCAAAATAATAATATTGTTATTTCCTTCTTGCAGATTGATAAAAATATTTTATTCCTCAATGTTTATGTTCGACAGCCACTGGATATAGGAGCCTGGACCCATGTTCCTGAGAATGAGCATTATGGGATTTTTGATATTAGCAATTTTATGAACCAAGACTAGTATGAAGCTTTCGATGCATGGTCTTAGGTTTGAGGCAGATTAGCTTCGAAGGCCTTCTGTGTCATCCAGGGTGCCACCTGTTTGTCTTTCATCAGATACTGAACTTGTTCCATTACCCTAGCCTTCCTATCATGGGAGACTCGGAAGGTAGCGTCTGTGCCATCTGTATCAAATTCATATCCATCAGAATTCAAGTTATGACTTGAGGGGGTTCTAGCCCAACTTATTCCTTGTCCAAAACATCTACCTCAGCTTCTACTCCGAGAAATCAGTGATTTGTGTTGCAAAAGTAGATGCAACAGGCTCAGTATACTCAAAAGCATGCGACTCCTCTTATGATTCAAGGAAGCCGCAAGCTGGAATTCCTCCAGAGAAGCAGAAGCTTGTTGCATCATTGTTTGGTGGTTCATCAAAAACTGAGAGGAGGGCACCGACATCTGGCCATACAGCTGGAAAGGCAAGCAGCCATGCAATGGAGAAGCCTCAGGTGTCAAAAACATCTGCAACTGTATTAAAGAAGACAATTGGTAAACCACGGCTAGACTTGCTTGACTTGGGTGAACCTACTGTTCTCAGTAGTGCACCATCTATTGATCAATTTAAGCAATTGGAAGGGCTCCGTGATTCATCTCAATTTCTTTCAAATTTGAATCACAGTGCATCTGGTAGATGGCCCTAGATACAGAGACAGGTAGGAGGGAACTGAGTAATGGTGATGGGACGTCAAATTTAACTGTAAAATGTACTAACTTGCTCAAAGATTTGCTGGGCTGAATTAATGCCAAGAGAGTGGATTAAGATTTCCAAATTGCTGCCTATTTTACAGGCTATGTTGTGAGTGAAGGTGATACCAGTTAAAAGGACCACGCAATGTTCTGAGAAGGGAGAGATCAACCTCTTGTGCCGCTGTTAAAAGCTAAAGTTAGTAGAAATTTGTATTTATGAGCACTTTTTTGTAGGAATTTAGGAAACAGATTCGGTAAAACATGGGAGTGTTTCCCTCAAGCAAATAAGTGCAGAACTCTTTTGACTAATAGTATACTTCTTATTTACATTGAGACTATGTAATTTTAGCGTTATGCTTAGTATAAGCTGAATGTTCACTTATGGACAAATGATTACGATTAATTCATGTTAAACATAAACAAATCAAATGATCATCAGTAATAAATAAGGTGATCAATCGTGAAAAAGTTCATTTTTATTATCATAGTTAAGTTGTATTTATGCATGCCGTACGCGCTTAAATCATATGTAGTTTGCTCAATAATTGTACAAGATCTTCAAGAACAACATAATAGAAGTCCAAGTACTGGTAACAATACAAATAATTTGCTCAATAATTGTACACGTTCAAATACAACATGTTTATGTAAAAGGACTAGCGGGCACACGACTCCAAATGGCTGCTCTGCTTCACTGTATTTCAAGGATGAGTTGGATTTGCTCAATTCTCCTCTTTAGAATTCTGCACATTGTACATATACTATATATATAAATAAAGCATTTGAAAATTTAATATAGAAAGAAGAAAAAAGATGAACATGATATACATACCGTTTCTTGGAACAATTTTTGTATGGTCGAATTAAGGCTGCCTTCCCAACGCCCTTCCTCCCCTGAATCTAATTCAGTGAGTTGTAGTTTCTGGAGCTTCGGTGTGCTTAATACTCCCCGAGAAAAGATCTCCATTTTTGGGCACTCTCTCACCAATACGTGCTCCAATGATGGGAATTCAAGTGTGTAATTTCCTAAACAAAAGCTTGTAAGGCTTGGCAAGCAACTAAGTCCCAAATATTGCAGTTTGTTGAAAACAGTACTATCCTTCTCCACTTCTTCTCCAACCTCCGGTTGTATGATTTCTTCAATCATTTTGCAATCATTTATGTTCATCCTTGTAAGGCTTGCCAGATTTTTGACAGTTGAGAGTGTCACCAAATTTATCAACCCGTCACACTTTGATAATTCCACAGTATTCAAATATTGAAAAACTTTGATGGGATGAGGATTTTCCTTCCATAGATGCAACAACTTCGGCAGTCTAGACAGCTTTAACTCAGAGATATCGGGGCATGCAACCTGGAAACCAAGCCTATTAATTCATAAAAAAAATTCAATAATTCATTTTCAAGAAATTTAATTTGTAGAAGGATTGCAAGTGTAAATTAAATACAATAATCTTAAAATATTGGTCAAATCAGATTCTAAATTCTATACGAATTAAGAAAAGAGAAATGCAATTGTATAGGGTTGTTCACGTTATGTTTCAAATCATCCAATTAGATGACCTTTTTGCATTTCATGTTGAAAAAATAGTCAATAATTGCATTAAGGCTGTTAAATCAGAGACAACACACAACAGAAAAAAATAGGCCCTTTTGGAGAGCGAGTTAACTAAGAATCACCTTTTCGTCGAATAGAGGTTGTATATCAGTTAGGAAGTTCTCCTCTGAGGTCCTTTCTTGAGGTTCTCTGTTTGCCGTCGTGTGTTCAGGTGTAGAATTGGAGATGAATGTTTCTACATTTGGGCAATTCTCAATGCACAGAATACGTAACCTGTACAGTATAATTATATTCGCAGCGAAGTTACAGAATCTTTTGAGTTTCGGAAGATCTACTAGCTTCAAGGTAGGAGGTACAGGAAACATGCCAACTTCATCAGCATAAGTATCTTCAAAATGAAACACCTCTTCTACTGAATCACAATTTCTTACTTCCAGATATCGCAAGCTAAAGAACAACGGTAGCAGATTGGCTGGAATAGCACTTGACATAAACGTGCAGTCATCCACCACCAGCGATGTTATATTTTCGAAGACGCTGACAGGAAGATCATGTGCATGGCCATCCCATATTTCTTTCAAGCATGGAAAATCTGAGAGTTTCAAATCCTTTAACAAAAACAACATTCCGGTTAGAAAACAAGGATATATATGTAGAATCAAGCTTATAACATACATACATACGAACGTCCATACATACGTACATACACACACACACACACACACATGAGGAGATATTGAATTCTGGATATGCTGGCTATCTTTCTACAGTTAAAAATGCTTGAAGGACGTTGGCTGTAGCAGCTGGTATGTGCTGGATTGGCTGAGCTGGCTTAGTCTGCCAGAGGTGGTTATTGTTAGTTGTTGATTAGTTGTTAATTACCAACTGTATGTGTATTAGTTAGTTATTAGTTTATTGATTTTTTAGATCATTCTACTGTTAGTATAAATAGCGAACCTTCGTATATTTGCGTCAAGAAGAAAAATCAATAAAACTGAATTTTTCATTCTTCATCAAATTCTCTCTGTTTTTCAACTTTTTTTTGTTTTTCCTTCATTTTCTTTTCAACCAAACAGATTCATTCAGAATCTTTTCAACACATACTTGCTGCATTGGGAATATACATAGAAGGTAACAAGACAAGACTAGACTAGTGGATCAAGTAATGAATAATTGTTTGTGCTACTGCGTCAACTGCTCCTGCTTAAAAAGGAAAAATAAAAAATAGAACTGTGCAAGAGCAAGGGAGAAGCTGGCAGGGAATAATTAAACACATACCATTCCTTGGAAGAATTTTTGTATTGTGGAATTAAGATTGCCTTCCCATCGCTTTTCCATGCCATTTTTTAACAATTGCACTTCGTGTAGCTTTGGTGTGAGTAAGAGTCCCTGAGAAAAAGTCTTCATGCTTGGGCACCTACAAACAACTACCTGTTCCAAGTACGGGAATTCAAGAGTGTAATTTTCCAAACAAAAGCTCTCTAGTCTCGATAAATTATCAAGTTCCAAATATTCCAGTTGGCTAAAAACAGTAGGATCCTCCTTCACTCGCTCTCCAACCTGCATCTCCATGATTTTTTCTATCATTTTACAATCAGATATCTCCATTCTTGCAAGTTTCACTTGACTTTCTACAGTGAAAAGCGTCAACAAATTTCTCAAGCCATCACAGTTTCCTACTTTGAGAGTCTTCAAATTGGGAAAAGCGACCTGAAAATTTACCAAATATTAATAAAATAAAATAAGAAGAGTCTGTATTAATTCAGTCAGATTAAAGTAAGTTTAAATTATATAATTATTATATAATAAAATTTAAAATTTAAAATTCGGAAAAAGATCTTCTAGAGCATTCCGGAAGAAATCAAGAAATGTCCAAAGAAACAAACAATAAATATTGTATGAATAGATCAATTGTAGCAACAAAAACAATACATGATGCGTGCATTCATCCAATTCCAATCCACAATATGTTTAAATAAATATGATACTAATAATTTTAATTATTCGTTTCATACCTTATGATGATCAACCAATATTTCCACTTTGTCACAGTCAAAGACCTGTAGAGCTACTAACGCTGGACATTCTAAAATGTACGTTCCTTGATATATGCTTTCGAGCTTTGGTAGACCCCAAAGTTCCACATTGATTAATTGAGGAAACACGGCAAACCTCCTGCCACTAGTGCTAAAGCTAGAGTTAGTTTCCTCTTCAATTATCTCTTTTATTGAATAACAACTTGTCACTGTCAGAATCTCCAGTTTCTCGAATCTTCTCTCCATAATAATATTGGATGAAAACAAACTCGTCAATTTATTGCATGAAATTACATGCAATTCCTCTAGTTTGCATAAAGAATTTGAAGTAAGTTGGTGGTGCCACTGCAATAATATTAATTAATGAGCATATATGTAGCTATACAATTAAGAGTTAAATTCAATTAATTTTATTGCATTAAGTAATAGCTAATAACATTCAATTAAATATATTAACTAAGTTTAAATTTTAAAATTAATGGATTAAATTATCGAATAATTAATTAATTAGGAGCAAAAATTTAAATATGTAAAATTTTTTTTTAAAAAAAAAAAATCACCTTTTCATCAAAGAGTGCCAGTTGCGGGCCAGGACAGAGGAGATTATTTTCTTCTTCTGAATCTGATGAGCTCATAGACATGAATCTTGTAAGTTCAGAAAGACGTGACAGCTTCAAGTACTCTAGTTTAGGAAAAACCACTGATTGAATCATTCGCTCTTCATCCCTTCCTAAACCGGTGGTGTCGATTACCCTTTCCATTGAATCACAATTTTCTACCACAAGTTTTTGGAGTTGCCCAAGACTATTAACCATTGAATATGAAAACAAAAATTGCAGACGACTGCATTCCTCCACTGTCAAATTTGTTAAATTTTGACCAGGAGAAACAGACGTTGTCGAATTGACACCAAATAAAATCTCGGAACGATTTTGTACATGGAGATGCTTCAATTGTTGGAAATCTTCCCTGTTGGCTAATTCATGAACAACATCCTGAAAACCATTCAGCGTATTTAGACGTAGATATTCAATGTTCTTCAACAACTTTTTCATCCCACTTCCCAAGACAATGCTTCTATCTAGCCCTGCGAGTTTCAACATTCTTTCATATTTTCTTAAACTTTGCCGATCGCTCCAGTCCCACTCATCTCCTATACATATTTTGTATCTTTCCAACCCCACAGAGACAAAATCCTGAGGCATAACTATGACATTCGGAATATCTATGTCTAAAGTAGTTAATTTGGACAATGCTTTCAATTCAACAAGACTCGCATTATTTTCTTCTTTCTTCTTCTCCCAACGAGTAAAGCTATCACCCATGTATAATTCTTCTAATCGAGACAACTTTGAAATCACATTCGGTGCTATTACTTTAAGGCTACGACAATTGCCCAAATCTAACAGTTTTAACTGCGTCAATTGTCCAATTTCCGAAGGCAGAAACTCAATATTGGAACCCCGAAAGCTAAGAATCTCTAATTTCTTTAGCTTTCCAACTATTGCTACGTCTCCTATTGAGTCGACATGGTTCAAAGACAATGTATGTAGGTTAATTAGGCGACCGAGTGATGAAGATATGGAAGGAAAATAACATGCTCTGGGTCGGGAATCTTTGCTCTTTTCTTTTTTATTTCCGCTGCCTGCTCTTTTCCCAATTCCAGTCAAATGTAAAACCTTCAGTTCTTTCATCCCTTCAAAAAAGAGGTCTGAGATCGGCAAAGAGTTTTCCTCATGGTTGAAATATGCAAACAACAAAAATAACTTGAGTCTTGGACATTCCAATCTTTCAGGAAGTTCTTGATTATCTCCCCAACGTAGAGAAATTGCAGTTGGATCTTTTTGCATCTCCTTTTCTAACTCTTTCTTCAAGTCATCAGCATCTCGAACATTAAACATATATTTTTCTCTGGCAATTGTTACGGCAACATCATGAATAACGTCATGCATTTTTACCACATGTTTATTGTCACCATCCGACAATAAATATGCTATTTTGAGTTCTTCAATCAAAGCATGCACCCTATTCCTTCCGTCTTCTACAGCGTCAACATTCTCAAACCAGTCCAAGCCCATGACATACATCACCAAGTTATTAATAAATATTTGACTACCATCTTTTTGTAGAGCACAGAGTAGAAACAGAGACCTGACTTCCTCATTTTTCAAATTGTCGTAACTCAATTTCAAGGGCAAGTATACATCTTGTAACATTCTAGGGATACCTCTTAAGTTGGAATTTCTTAGTTGTTTCAAGGCATCCCTCCAAACAGGAAGGCTCTTATATTTCAATGCAACTGCAAGTGTTTTAATTGCAATTGGCAAACCCCCACATTTTCCAACAATCTCAACTGCTAAACGTTGAAATTCATGTGTTTGTGTAAAATGATCACCAATACTTTTCTGAAACAAACTCATCGCTTCTGTGTCACCTAAAGTGTCAATGTGGAAGTTCTTCTGAGAATTCATATCATTACGTAGTACATCTTGACTTCTAGATGTCAGCAATATTGTGCAGCATTGTCTTTGCTCATCACCCCCAGAAGGAATTCCAACAGTCTCCAAGCCAAGTTTGCCCCAAAGATTATCTAATATTACAAGGACCTTATTCTTGTTCTTCAGCCTTCTGCATAGTAGACCAGCTCTTCCATATACACTCTCATTTATGTCAAACGAGAGGTTTAAACAATTAGCAATTTGGTCTTGAATTTCTTTCGGGTCCGGGGACTGTGTTACCTCAGCCATAACCACCTCATGAAATAACTTTTCTTCCATCGCTTGCCTTCCAACTTCCTTTACTAGTGTGGTTTTACCCACACCCCCCATCCCATACACCCCAATCATGTTGACCTTAGAATCCTTCAGCACTTCCATGACATTCAGGAAAACTGTCATTCTAGAATCAAACTGCTGGTAGCCTCGGTCGGCATTCTTGAATTCTGTCTTCTCTGGAACAGGACGGTAGGAAACACTACTGAAGTTGCCTTCTCCCAAGAGATGAGCACCTTCTTTAGCTGCCTTAACTGCTTTCTTGCTGAATTTATAACGCTTTAACGGATTTGGGCACTGCCCTTTGAAACAACTCTTCTTAGCCTCTTCTTCATGTGCAGTGATGGAATTTGCAGCCGTTCGAGTGAATTCGTTGACGCTAATTAGCCATTGTTGAACACCCTCATAAATCTCATCTCCTTGTGTTCTAGCACGGTTAACAGGTTCTTCCACCATTTGTCTTCTATAACCAAGCTGCTCAACATGTTTCTTTAGGTCATCCAGGTAGCTCTGGTACTTGAACACATAAGATATCTCCCGTTTGATGGGATCAAACACTATCTCTGTAACTTTCGATGCCACGCCGGAAACTGCAGCCTGAACTAGTTCAGCTTCCATTTCCTGTTTCTTATGAATGAATGAATATTGCCCTTTTTTTTTTTTTGTGGATTTTAACAAAGTAAAGCTAGAAAAACCACAACAGGGTCTTAGAAGGAAAAGCAAAATAAAAATGAAAACAGAGAAAAACAGACAACAAAACAACGAAACTGGAAATAAAAGTACTATAAATGACTAATTAAGCAAATATTCGAAACAAAAGTTGAAGGATGAAGCAAGCAAAGTCTTTCTGTAACAGATATCTAATAACAACAGATATATAAACTAAGCAAAAATTAAAACAAAAGGAAGTTTAATTTGAAAAGAGCTTAGAGCAAGTGCACCTGATGATATGGGAAATAAGATTGTTTGATTGATTGATTGTAAATGTGTTTCAGGATGAAGAGATCTATCTATCTAGCTAGATTGGTTGTTTGGCTCTTCTTTTGCTCTCTTCTCTGCTCTTCTCTTAGAAGACTCAAATTAAGTAATTAGTAGACTCTGAGTCAACATCATATTTAGTAATAGATTTGATTTTAAATATATAAACACTATTTAATTATTGTATATTATTATATTAATTTATATTTTATTTAATTTATTAAAAATAAATTTTTCAGTAATAGAATATGCTCGTGGGTGGCCCCTTAGATTCTATCAATTACAAGCTTTAATTTAATAGGACTCCTTGGCATAAAGGTTTCAGAAATGTAAATAGTTCGTAAGTCAAATTAAGGTGACTCTAGAATGAAAAAGAAAGCCAAAGGTCATCTTCAAAATGTCCATATAAGTCTCTAAACACGTTTAGGAATAGTAAATTAGAAAAAGATATTTCTGCCTGAAAAATATTGAAACAAGAAAAAGTAAATTAGAAAAGCTGTTGGGTTTTAGAAACTATTAGAGCCTAAACTTGTGAGAACTACTATCAAATGTAAACGAAGCTCTTTCTATATGAGAGGTAAAGTACACTACATATAGGTATGAGATATATTTAATTTTTTCAGCTCTTATTATATTAATTCTTTAAATTTTATATTTTGTTTTAAATTTTTTATGTTATATATTTTAAATTTTATATTAATAATTTTAATTTTTATGGTATTTCTTTTAAATTTTATCTTAAGAAATATAAAATATAAAGGGCATATTTTAACCCAATCTCTCTAACCCCCAAGAAAAAAAAAGAGTAAGTATGTGCCCAAATTCATATAAGTTTATGTCATCTTAATAATTGACACATGCAAGAGACAAAAGACCTCGACTCTATATAATTACATCAGGACGTTGGATCCTGGACCATTTCTCTTTTTCAAGAAACGCGTTTTGACATTTCATCACCGTGTAGATGTCAATGCAAGTAATAGTAATCGACGGATAACTAACATACTTAAATGATATACTTAACTAACATACTTAAGTAATAGTAATCGATGAATATTTGTAAAGGATTGCAAAACTTATAAGTCAATCATTCCAGTGTTTCAGATTTTTAGGAAAATGAAATCTAAGCTTAAGTAGCGCTAAGCATAGATTTGTATTATGACCTTCATTCATCATGCAAGAATGGATTGTTGAGATATCTGGACTGTAAAATTAAAAAAAAAAAAAAAAATCTCTGTGCTTTTTTATACTTCTCTGTTTTACTTGTATCTTTCCACGAGGTAGACTCAATCGGCAAGCTTAAGAACATGCAAATACACAAAATAAAAAATAAGAAAAGAATACTGAACAGGAATACCCACACCGAATTTCCATTTGCATATTCAACAAAATTAAGATGATGAAGATTCTCAAAAATAATAAGCTATAAGAATTTTTAATCAAAAGAAAATAAAATTTTGAGGGAGAAATAATTTAATAAACATAACAGAGAGCCATGAATCACCCTTGTAAAATTTTTCATGTTCAAAACAAACTAACGGTGGTCGTGATGTGGGCCTGATAGAATTTGCCCTCTGGTTCACTAAATACACCGAACTAATATCCAACTAAATACGCGTAACTAAAATACATTTCTTACAGTGAGGTTGTAATATATTCTGGGAATAGAATTGACGAAATACACTGAATATAAAGCAATGTAACTACTGGGAGGATGACCTTGCTAATACTGTCCACATTGTTCTGTTCAAAAAATTTGCTTATCACCTAGTAGCAGTAATTTATTGGAGTTGGCCTACACTGTAGTTGTTCTTTATGGGAGAAGAAAATTAGCCAAGATAAGCTTTATGCCATTAATTGAAATGGTCGGATAATGTTTCTTGATTTAAGTGTTGGTGATAATAGTAATCCGATTGTTGCAAAATAAGCCATCAGAGATGCCAGATGGGCTTGTTGAAGACAGAATTTTGCAGCAAGAATATTTGGTAGAATCAGATGCGGAATTATTGGTTGTCACAAGACACGCATTGCAGGTGGACAAGGAGAATAATGCCTATGGAACTTATGCTTTTCAGGTTTTTGACGTAGATTTAATCACTAATTTATGGATGGCGCTGAAGGATATGGGAAATAGAGCTTTATTTTCTGTCTAATTTGTTGGAAAGACAATCTACATTGTTGTTTGGTTAAACTTAAACCCGACTAGACTAGACAAGGTATAAAGATGCTTGCTTTTGCTTCTACTTCATAATGTTGGAGTCATGTATGTTTGCTGCTTGCTTGTGATACTGCTGTAATAGCGAGTTTATTTTGCTATTTTTAATTTTTACCTTGCAAACTCAAATATATCTTTCATCTTTAATTTCTTGGGTGCTATGAGGAGTCTTACTATTTCTAGTGAGCTTTAGATTGTTCATTACGAATCTACTCCGTTTATATTTATGCTCCTGGAATGGATGATTTGGCAATTATATGTCTTCTTGAATATTTACCTAACATGCATAAGGTGGGCAGTAGAAGTTCTTGTCATGAGAACTTTCATGGAACCCGTTAAGAAGATTATGCTAGATTTTGTGAAGGAAGCTTGCGGGCCCAAAAGACTTTTGACTCTACTCGTCTACTTTGATCTTTTTAAAAAGCTAATATATGACCAACTGTAAATGCCAATGATTTCAAAAGTCATCTGCATTCAATTTCCAACAACGTATTCCGAAATTTACGCTACAAAATATTGGTCAGTTGTGATTCAATTCGTCTCACACGTTTCCTTCGGTAACGAAAAAGACAAGAAATTGCTAGCATTGGAAAAGTCTTCAAGTTCAGAAAAGAGAACGCGTCGAAAAAATGAAATACTATATACAACTACACGGTCCAACACAAATCAAGTGATTATTTTACGTAGCTTGAGCATAATTGATATAAACTTGCTCAAAATACTGCAGTCAGCAGAATCAAAGCAAAGGATGTTAAAAATGCAGTCAGGATCTTTCGTTTCCAGGTTGGCGGTCGTATCAGCTACAATTTTTATTATACTCCACGTTGCAAAATCTGAATTGTCATCCACACAATTAGAAAAGGAGGCTCTAATTAACGCAGGTTGGTGGAATAGCAGTATGGCCAGCTATCTTTCGGATCATTGTCAGTGGATTGGTATAATTTGCGATATAGCAGGAAGCATCACCGAGATAAACATGCGCAATAATAGCTTGAATGGGGAGCTCAGCCAACTCAACTTCTCTTGCTTTCCAAAACTGGAATATCTTTTTCTTCGGTCGGGGAGTCTCTCTGGAAGAATTCCATCCCAAATCGGAGCTCTTCAAAAACTCAGATACCTTTATCTGTCTGAGAATAATCTTACAGTGAGTGCTAATTTTGCTAGCTAACCATTCCTTCAAACTACTGGATATATTTCTCATTCATTCCAATTATAGATACCATCCCATCAGAAATAGGGAGCTTCAGAAATCTGGAGGAGCTAAATCTTGCTGGGAACAAACTTGATGATCCAATCCCTTCAACTATAGGTGCATTAACCAACTTGAGAAGTATGGATCTTAATCGAAACAACCTGAAAAGTCTACCTCCAGAAATTGGAAATCTAAAAAATTTGATCGAGTTGAATGTGGGGTACAACTGTAAGTATACAATCTTAAGACATACTTTAAAATTTAACAAGGTGAGTGCGGAAGTTATGGAACACTAACCTCTCACCATTGCTTTTGTTGACATTTTTTGATGTTACCAAAATCTTTTAAACTCTCTAAATCCTCTCAAAATAGTATTTAACAAGAATTTCGAGCTTAGGACCTTAGTAAAGCAAAACAACTCCCAATTTATAAAATTCTTCCCATCAAAGAATTCTCATACTTAATGGAGATTTTATGGCCACTTAATACTGCAGTTACAAGTTTTGAATTTGAACTTAGAGTTACAAAATCACAATGGAGAGTTAAGGGCTATAATTTAATTGTTACTAATAAATTTGTAACCTATATTCTCTCACTTGGCCCGCAAACTTCAAATTCTCATATACAAGAAACAACATACATGAATCATAGCGATATATTATTAAAACTGATAACTTCTCTTTTATGTATTACAAATGTATGATATTTCTTACTGCAGCTTAATGTGATAATCTTAGTGAATAAACCCTATGTTTATTCTTGGTCCAATATAATGACCTTAATTTAATGAATAAATCTCATGTTTATTCTAGATATAATATAAATTTATTTTCTTTCAAATAAATGTGCACACTTTATAAAAAAATAAATAATCAGAGTTTCATTAATAGTAATAAATTTACATATTGGAACCAAATCCCATATAAACTACATGATTCTTAAACTTTAATAGTAGCATGCCTTTTGTTAAAAGATCTGCAATCATCAATTCAGTACTAACGTGCTCAATAACTACTTTATTTTTCTTAACACTTTTTCTAATGGCTAAGTACTTAATGTCGATGTGTTTACTTCGACTCCCACTTTTATTATTCTTAGCCAAAAATACAACAGCTGAATTGTCACAATATATCTTCAATGGCCTAAAAATAGAATATACAAGTTTAAGCCCAGATACGAAACTCTTTAACTATACTCCATTAGAGGTAGCCTCAAAACATGAAACGAACTCAGCCTCTATAGTGAAAGTAGCAATCAATGATTACTTAGCACTTCTCCAAGATATGGTTCCGCCAGCTAACATAAAGATGTATTCAGATGTTGATTTTCTTGAATCATCACAGTCAGCAAAGTCAAAATCTAAGTAGCCAAGTACTTCCAAATTATCAGTTCGTCTATACATAAACATGTAATATTTAGTCCCTTAAAGGTACCTCAAAACTTTCTTTACAGCTTTCTAGTGATCCAATCCTGGGTTACTCTGATATCATCCCAACATTCCAACTGCAAAAATTATATCAGGTATTGTACAGACTTGAGCATACATAATGCTTCCAACAGCTGAAGCATACGAAATGTTGTTCATTTGTTCTTTTTCAAGATTATTTCTAGGGCATTGGTTCAAATTGAACTTATCTCCCTTAACAATTGGTACTACACTTAGAGAACAATCTTTCATCCGAAATTTTTCTAGAACTTTCTTGATATAGGTTTCCTGAGATAGACCTAAAATACCTTTATATTTGTCTCTATGTATCTTAATGCCAATGACATAAGATGTTTCACCCATATCTTTCATATCAAAATTTCTAGAAAGAAATTATTTTACCTCATGTAGAAACCCTTTATCATTAGTTGCAAATAGTATATCATCCACATATAGAACATGGAAATAAATTTTACTCTCACTAACCTTCTGGTATATACATTGATCCATGATATTTTCTTCAAAACCAAATGAAAAAATATTTTCATGAAATTTTAAATACCACTGCCGAGAAACTTGTTTCAACCCACATATAGATTTTTTAAGTTTATAAACCAAATGCTTACCACCATTAGAAAAGAATCCTTCAGATTATGTCATATAAACCTCTTCTTTCATATCATCGTTAAGAAATGCCGTTTTCACATCCATTTGATGTAACTCTAAATCAAAATGAGCTACTAATGCCATGATTACACGAAAAAAAATCCTTTTTAGACACAGAAAAAAATGTCTCTGTGTAATCGATTCCTTATTTCTGAGTGAACCTTTTAACAACAAGTCCAGCCTTGTATCTCTCAATGTTGCATAATGAATTCTTTTTAGTCTTAAAGATCCATTTACATCCTATGGATTTGAGACATTTAGGCAACTCAATAAGGTCTTAGACTTCATTCGTTGACGTAGAATTCATTTCATCTTTCATGGCATTTTACCATAAGTCAGATTGCTCATAATTCATGGCTTGTGAAAACGTTTCTGGATCATTTACAGCTCCAATATTATAATCTGACTTTTGTAAATATACAATATAATCACTAAAAATTGGTGATCTTTTTATTTTAGTAGATCTTCTTAATATTACTTTAACATTTTCCTAAGGAATATGTTGTACAATTGGTTGTTCAACAACCTGATCTATTAAAGCATCACCAGTCTGTGGAATTTAATTATCATTTGGTTGAATATCAACTATTGTTAGATCAACATTCATTTGTACTGAAGTGGATAGTTCATGATGACAATCACTTTAGTACTTCAAGTGGACAGTTCTGAACGATCATTCTTAGAAACATTATTTTGAGATTAATCCCTCCCACTGATAAAGTCATTCTCAAAAAACTTAACATTTCTTGATTCCACAAACTTAATGTGATATGATGGATAATAAAATCTATATCTTTTAGACCTTTCTAAATATCCAATAAAGTATCCACTAATAGTCTTAGGATCTAATTTCTTCTCTTGCGGATTATAAACTCTTATTTCACAAGGACAACCCCAAACAAGTATATGTTGCAAACTCAGTTTCCATCCTTTCCATAATTCAAATAGCATTTTAGAAACTATATTAGTTGGAACCTGGTTTAATATGTATACAGTTGTCTTAAGAGCTTCTATCCATAATGACTTAGGAAAATTGGAGTTGCTAAGCATACTCCGTACCATATCCAACAATGTTCAATTTCTTCTTTCTGCTACACAATTCTTATAACGCCCTTAAAATTTAAAGGCATATATATAATACTAAAACATTCGCAAAATCCACATAATTATGAAAAATTTTATATAACTTAAATAAAACTCGCAAATAAATCAATTTAGTCAAATATTTCTAATTATGAATAATCATAGATAACCACAAGTTTCTAAAATAAATCCTAATCAAATAACGAAATAAAAAAACTCTTAAAAGTTCTAATGCCTAGGGAACCAAGTGACAGCAGAAGCTCGACCAAATCCATCCTCTAAGTGCATAATCCTTCAATCATTTAAAATTACAATAAACTATAATGAGCTTTAAGTTTAGTAAGTATACTAGTTTTTTATAAACATAAAATACATACATACTTATATACAACGCATTTATATCTAATACATGCACATGATATGGCATAGAATGAAAATCATATTCGTTTTCGAAAAAATTCAATAACATTTAAATACTATATAACATTCTTTCAAAATCCCTAAGGATATCTCCCTTTAATTACCTCTTAGTAGGACTTTACATATCACTTAATACTGAATGAGCCAATGTCATCCGTCGATGACATACCGTATATGGGGTAAGTGCAAATGAGGCATATAATTTTTTAAAAACAATAAACACTCATGCCCGAAGGTAAGAGCCACACCGTCACCCTGATCATCGGTGAGTCCTCCCACATGCACAAATATTTCTTCACACGAATGTGAAGACCACTATATCCAAGGGCACCCCTTAGGTCTCTCCCATATCATACAGAACAATGAACAATAACAATAATACCAAACCCAAAGACATGACCACAATAAACAATAAAGGCTCCACATAACTTATAATTGCCTACTAAGAAAGTAATGAAATTCGATATCCTAATACACAAAACTTAACTTTTATAAACACTTTCTCATTACTTTAAACACAATACACATGTCCATACTTAAATGCTAATGCACATGATATAAAGGTAATCACAATAATACGATTATAAACAATTACAATTATAATAACACATATATTCGTAAACAATCACATAAATATGTAACCATATCAAAACATGATTTTCGTAAGAATTTATAATTGAAAAATATTCTTGAAAATATATTCAAACATATATATATGTTTATTGTGATTCTCTTTTAAAAGTCTAGTATACTTATCTCTCAACGATTACAATAAAATCTAACTTAAGCCTTTCAACCTATAATAAAAATTCGCATCCATGAGACTTCTATATACTACCACAAAACACATATAATCTCATTAGACCTTAAATGCCTCATAAAACTAAACATTTTCATTGTCTAAACTTAATCAATTATCCCGACAGCATTATACTATATGCTAAGTAACCATCAATCATTTATTTTTAGAAAATACAATACATTCCCAAATATCATAAAATTGCAGAGATAATGAAGACATATAGGCAGTAAGTTATTAAAATTTTTGAATCTAAATTCATACTTTAGCTATTCAAAATATATTTTATTTTCAAAACGTCAAATTTTGCCAAACAAAGATCGGCAGTGAACTATTTTCATTCAAAATTTCGTAACAAATCATAGACATATAATTTTATTCTGAAATTTTAGTATATTAAACTAGACATAATAAGAAATCAGTATATAAAATTTTATAATTTTTCACAATGTTTTGATTAACTAAAATAATTCCATCATTCAGTTTTTCTACAAAAATGCACAATTTTTTGCATGTCAAATTCGGAAAATCATTAAAAATTGAAAACATAATAATTTTTTATCAAACAAAATTTATAATAACCTTAAAGATATCTAATTTATTCACTTAAAATAGTTTTAACAAATTTGAAATATATAATTTTGTAAAATTCACGAATTGAGCAACTGTCATAATATTATCTCTGCAGAAATTTTATTTTCCTTTAACTATCTCTCCATAAATAAAAATTCATTGGCTTCACAATTATGAAATTTAACCCTAACATTATAATCTGATTATAAATTTCAATCATCATGTTCTATAAAATTTTATAACAAAATTGCTTATTACTAATACTAAATTATTAATTCAAAAATCGAAATAAGAAAAAGAAAACTTACTATTTCTTCTTTGTCTTTTCCCTTTTTTTTTTTTTTTTGTCTCTTACTCTTGCTCTATTATTTTTTTTTTTCCCAAATACGTTAAAACTCTAAACACAAATAAACCTTTCTATTTATACTAGAATAATTTATCAATTCAGTCCTTAATTCAACTTTTTGTCTATTTAACCCCAAATTTATAATTTATTATTAAAAATTCAATTATTTCTTATGTAAGACATATACAACTCTTAAAGCATAACTTATTATCTATTTATAAATATATAACATAAATTAAAGAAAATTGGAGTGTTACAATTCTGGTCTGGAGAACCAGGCATAGTATATTGGGCAACAATCCTATGTTCTTGAAGAAATCTTGCAAATAGTCTAAGAGCTTGTTTATTTTCTATGTATCTACTATAGTATTCACCACCTCTATCAGACCTCACGATTTTCATTTGCTTACCGCATTGTTTCTCTACTTCAATTTTGAATATTTTAAAAGCATCTAATACTCCATCCTTAGTATTCAACAAGTAGAGATACATAAATCGTGAATAATCATCAATAAAAGTGATAAAATATTTATGACCATATGAGTCTATACTAAGACTATATATGTCTGTGTGTATGATTTCTAATAAGTTTGAACTCCTCTTAGCACCTTTCTTTGACTTATTGGTTTATTTACCCTTCATACAGTCCACACAAGTTTTAAAATTGGTAAAGTCTAAAATACTAAGTATTTTATCATTTACTAACTTTTTAATTCTTTCTATAAAGATATGTCATAATCTCTGATACCACAACATAGAAAAATTTTCATTCATAATATATTTTTTTTTTACACTAGTATAAATATGTATTATATTATAACAAGCATTATTTTGTAAATTAATATGAAAAAAATCATAAGACAATGTATTATTTCCAACAAGATTAGATTTATAAAAAATTTCACTAAAAAATCTGAAAAACTGAAAGAATATCCATAAAATACAAGTCCAAAAATAGAAATCAAATTCTTAAAAAAATTAGGAATATAAAAGATCTTTTCCAAATTTATTATAAAATCACTATTGAGAACCAAACTGCATGTCCCAATAGCCTTCACAGTTGAACTTATCTTATTTTCAGAATAGATAAAACGCTTAGCTCCCATTGATTTCCTTAGGTTTTACAAGCCTTGCTAAATGTTCGTAATGTGGATTGTATAACCAGAGTCAATCCACTATGTGTTATGACAAACTTCAGTCATATTAGATTCATAACTTATAAGAGAAAAATAAATACCTTCCTTATTAAGCCATTGCTGAAACTTAATACAATCTTTCTTTATATGTCCCTTTTTCTTACAAAAGAAACATTTGGATTCTTTCTTTATTTCAGCCTGGATAGGTATTTAGCCTTTTCCTTTCTTCTTAATCTTTCCCTTTATTGCCATATGTACACTTTGAATATTCACTCTCATTTCTGCGACCAACCACCTTTCTTCTTGAACACACATGGTCAATAATTCATTAATTGATCATTTATCTTTATGTGTGTTATAAGAAATTTTGAAGGGTTCATATGGTTGTGGAAGCGAATTCAAGATATAGTACACAAAAAAAAGTTCAGACATTGTCACATCCAATGATTTCAGTTGAGCCACAATGTCCAGAGGCCCTAGCCCTTGCAGTTTATTTTTCGAAAAAAACAAACCCCATATGACATGTCATCTGAATAGGTAGGGTCTTCTTCAAGTTCTAGCCAGGTCGACACAAACCGAATGCAGACCCACGAACTCGAAAACATATTCGACTAATTTTTTAATCATTTTTAACATCGTTTTCAATGTTTTTTACGTCCAAAATGTCATAAATCTAATGCTAAAATAATTTATAACAAAAATTTACATCAAAAATAAACAAAATCATGTTGCATGAAAATCAAAATCAATTTAACAAACCCATATTATCATTTCATATTTTCTTTAAAAACACTTAACAAAATAGGTAAGGTAGAGATTATTAACATGCTCTGATACCAAATGTAAGCATACAATCCTAAGGCATGTTTTAAAATTTAAAAAACTTAGTGCGGAAGCTATGGAACACTAACCTCTCGCCATTTCTTTTGTTAGTGTTTTTTTATGCTATCAAAACCTTCTAAACTCTCTAAATCCTCTCAAGATAGTGTTTAACAAGAATTTCGAGTTTAGGGACCTCAGTAAAGCAAAACAATTCCTAATTTATAAAATTCTTTCCATCAAAGAATTCTCACACTTAATGGAAGTTTTATGGCCACTTAATGCTGCAGTTACAAGTTTTGAATTTGAATTTAGAGCTACAAAATCATAATGGAGAGTTAAGTGCCATAATTTAGTTATTACTAATGAATTTGTAACCTATAACAACAACCTAATTGGGCCTTTTCCTTCATATTTGTATCGTTTAACT
>CP135533.1:1658924-1679044 GCA_032402905.1 Khaya senegalensis
AATGAGAGTGTATATGGAAGGGCTGGTCAACTACGCAAAAGGCTGAAGAACGAGAATCGGGTCCTTGTAATATTAGATAATCTTTGGGGCAAACTTGACTTGGAGACTGTTGGAATTCCTTCTGGAGGTGATGAGCAAAGACAATGCTGTACAATATTGCTGACATCTAGAAGTCAAGATGTATTACGTGATGATATGAATTCTCAGAAGAACTTCCACATTGACACTTTAGGTGACGCCGAAGCAATGAGTTTGTTTCAGAATACTGTGGCTGATCATTTTACGCAAACATCTGATTTCCAACATTTAGCAGTTGAGATTGTTGGAAAATGTGGAGGTTTGCCAATTGCAATTCAAACAATTGCAAAAGGACTGAAAAATAAAAGTCTTTCCATTTGGAAGGATACCTTGGATCAGCTAAGAAATTCAAATCCAAAAAATATCCCTGAAATGGAAAAAAATGTATGCTCAACCTTAAAATTAAGTTACGACCTTTTGGAAATCGAGGAAGCTAAGTCTCTATTTCGACTCTGTGCTCTACAAGAAGATGGTAGTCAAATACATGTTAATGACTTGATGGTGTATGGTATGGGCTTGGATTGTTTTAAGAATGCTGACACAGTGGAAAAAGTGAGGAATAGGGTGCAGACGTTGATAGAGTATCTCAAAACTTCTTCTTTATTGTTGGATGGTCACGATAAACATGTGGTTAAAATGCATGACATCATTCATACTGTTGCTGTATCAATTGCCGAAGATAACCTTATGTTTAATATTCAAAATGATGTTGACTTGAAGAAAGAGTTAGAAAAGGAGACGCAAAAAGATCCAACTGCAGTTTCTCTACGTTGGGGAGATAACCAAGAACTTCCTGCACAATTGAAATGTCCAAGACTCAAGTTATTTTTGTTGTTTGCATATTTCTACCATGCTGAAAACTCTTTGCCGATCTCAGACCTCTTTTTTGAAGGGATGAAAGAACTTAGGGTTTTACATTTAACTGGAATTCCTTTTCCTTCCATATCTTTATCACTCGATTGCCTAATTAACCTTCATACATTGTCTTTGAACTATGTCCACTCAATAGGAGACGTAGCAATAGTTGGAAAGCTAACGAAATTAGAGATTCTTAGCTTTCAGGGTTGTTACAATATTGAGTTGCTGCCTTTGGAAATTGGACAATTAACGCGGTTAAAGCTGTTAGATTTGAGCGATTGTTGGGATCTTAAAGTAATAGCACCGAATGTGATTTCAAAGTTGTCTCGATTAGAAGAGCTATACATGGGTAATAGCTTTACTCAATGGGAGAAGGAGGAAGGAGGAAACAATGCGAGCCTTGTTGAGTTGAAAGCATTGTCCAAATTAACTACTTTAGACATAGATATTCCGAATGTCATAGTTGTGCCTCAGGATTTTGTCTTTGTGGGGTTGGAAAGATACAAAATATGTATAGGAGACGCGCGGAACCATTGGGATTGGGAAAGCTTTAGAAAATACGAAAGCATGTTGGAACTCAAAGGGCTACATAGAAGCATTATCCTGGGAAGTGGGATGAAAAAGTTGTTGAAGAACATTGAATATCTAGATCTAAAAACGCTGAATGATTTTCAGAATGTTGTTAATGAATTAGCCGACGGGGAAGATTTCCAACAATTGAAGCATCTCCAGGTAGGAAAATGGACAATGCCTGGTTCTCCTAGTCAAAATTTGACAAATTTGACAGTGGGGGAGTGCAGTCGTCTGAAATTTTTGTTTTCATATTCAATGGTTAATAGTTTTGGGCAACTCCAAAGACTTGTGATACAAAATTGTGAGTCAGTGGAAAGGGTAATCGACACCACAGGGTTAGAAAGAGATGAAGAAAAAAGGATTGAATTAGTGGTTTTTCCTGAACTAGAGTACTTGGAGCTCTCACATCTTCCGAAACTTACAAGCTTTATGTCTATGAGCTCATCAGATTCAGAAGAAGAAAATAATCTCTTCCGTCCAGGCGCGCAACTAGCACTCTTTGATGAAAAGGTTTGTTTGTTCTTTTTTTAAAAGAATTTGACATCATTAAATTTTTGCTCCTAATTAGTTAATTATTTGATAATTGAATCCTTTAATTTTAAATTTTAAATTTAGTTAATAAATTTAATTGAATGTTATTAGCTATTACTTAATGTAATAAATTAATTGAATTTAAGCTCTTAATTGTATAAATATATATATATATATATGCTAATTAATTAATATTATTGCAGTGGCACCACCAACTTACCCTGGATTCTTTCTGCAATTTAAAGGAATTGTACGTAGAATTTTGTAATAAATTGACGAGTTTGCTTTCATCTAATATTATTACGGGAAGAAGATTCGAGAGGTTGGAGATTCTGAAAGTGAAAAGGTGTGGTTCAATAGAAGAGATAATTGAAGAAGAAACTAGATCTAGCTCTAGCACTGGTGGCAGGAGGTTTGTCGTGTTTCCTCAATTACTCAATCTGGAACTATGGTATCTACCAAAACTCAAAAGTATATATCAAGGAATGTACATTTTAGAATGGCCAACTTTAAGATATTTATATATATCCAAATGTGACAAAGTGGAAATATTATTTGCCAGCATTTCAGAATCAGAATTATTGAGTCGGAAAACAAAGAGCCAACAACCTGTGTTCTTGTTTGATCTTCATAAGGTATGAATTTGAGTAATTAGTTAAATTAAAATTAAGTATATCTCAAATAATGAAATATATATATATATATTACCATAAATATTGTAAGAAGAGATGTTAGAGTTGTCACTCTCCCAACTTACAAGCTGTACTGCCACTGCACATGTTTTGAGAATTAAATTCTAAAGTTTTTAATTAGTAAACTTCCATTAGCAACCATTGTGTATGTTAAAGAATATTTATAAATGCTTCATTGTTCTAACTGCCAATCAACTCTACCAATATTAGTATTTATATATTATTTCAATTGTTTTTTCCTTTCTGTTAAATTAGTATTATTGCAGTTATTAACTGAATTGAATTGAATTCTTGCTACTTAGGTGCGGTTCCCTAGTTTGGAGAAATTAATTATTGAAAGGATGGAAAACTTGAGAAAGATATGGCAATGGCACCACCAACCTACTCTGGATTCTTTCAGCAAATTAAAGCAATTGGAAGATTCATTCAATATTATTATGGGGAGAAGATTCAAGAGATTGGAGTTTTTGAAAGTGGATGAGTGTGGTTCAATAGAAGAGATAATTGAAGAAAAAACTAGCTCTGGCTCTAGCACTGGTGGCAGGAGGTTTGACGTGTTTCCTCAATTAATCAATCTATACCTATGGAATCTACGAAAGCTCAAAATTATATACCAAGGAATGCACATTTTAGAATGGCCAGCATTAAAAACTCTAGATGTCTATGGTTGTGCCGAAGTGGAAATATTGGTTGATCATCATAAGGTATGAAATAAATAATTAAAATTGTCCGTATAATATTTATTTAAACATATTATGGATTGGAATTGGATGAATGCACACGCATCATGTATTGTTTGATTTGTTGCTACTTAGTAGTTACTAATTGATCTATTTAAATGTTTTCTTAATTACACTTGATTAAAGTCTCAAATGACAGCTAGCAGTATGCATTTATAATTCTTCCCCTTTTTTTGGACATTTCCTGATTTCTTCTAGAATGTTTCAGAAAACCTTTATCTGAATTTTAAATTTGATATTTTATTATACAGTAATTATATAATTTGAACGTACTTGAACCAGATTGAATTAGTATAGACTTTTCTTATTTTATTTTATCAATATTTGGTAAATTTTCAGGTCGCATTCCCCAATTTGAATACTCTCCAAGTAAAACGCTGTGATGGCTTGAGACATTTGTTGACACTTTCCACTGCAGAAAGTCAAGTGAAACTTGCAAGAATGGAAATATCTGATTGCAAAATGATAGAAAAAATCATGGAGATGCAGGTTGGAGAACGAGTGAAGGAGAATCCTATTGTTTTCAGCCAACTGGAATATATGGAACTTGATAATCTACCAAGACTTGAATGCTTTTCTTTGGGAAATTACTCTCTTGAATTCCCATACTTGGAACAAGTAATTGTGAGTGGGTGCCCAGGCATGAACACTTTTTCTCAGGGAGTCTTAGCCACACCAAAGCTGCCGAAAGTGCAAATGAGAAAAGGATATTATGATAGGAAAGAGCAAATGGAAGAGCGATGGGAAGGCAATCTTAATTCCACAATACAAAAATTGTTCCAAGGAATGGTATGTGTTCAATTATTTCCCTGCTAGCTTCTCCCTTGCTCTTGCACAGTTCTATTTTTTATTTTCCCTTTTTAGCAGGAGCAGGAGCAGTTGATGCAGTAGCACAAACAATTATTCATTGCTTGATCCACTCTACTATAAATATTCCTAAATCAGCAAAAGTGTGTGTATTTATATGTGTTATGAGCATTGTTATACATATATATTCTTGTTGCTTAACTGGAATTTTTTTTTTCTTGTTTCGATAGTCTTGGTTCTGTGGGATAAAGGTTTTGAAACTCTCAGAAGTTCCGTGCTTGAAAGAAATATGGGATTGCCATGCACATGAACTTCCCGTCAGTTTCTTCGGCAATTTAACATCGCTGGTGGTGGATAACTGCACGTTTATGTCAAGTGTTATACCTGCCAATCTGCTACCGTTCTTGCACAATTTAAGACATCTGGAAGTAAGAAATTGTGATTCAGTAGAAGAGGTGTTTCATTTGGAAGACCACCTATATGGTGATAAAGTTGAGCTGTTTCCTGTACTTTCTACCTTGAAGCTAGTAGATCTCCCGAAACTCGAAAGATTATGTAACTTCGCTGGGAATGTGATTAAACTGAGGCGGTTAGGTATTCTGTGCATTGAGAATTGCCCAAATTTGGAAACATTCATCTCCAATTCTACACCTGAACACATGACAGCAAACAGAGAAGCTCAAGAAGGGAGCTCAAAGGAGGACTTCCTAACTGATATACAACCTCTGTTCGACGAAAAGGTGATTCTTTGTTAACTCGCTCTCTAAAACGGCCTATTTTTTTCTGTTGTGTATTGGCTCTGATTTAACAGCGTTAATGCAATTATTGACTATTTTTTGAACATGAAACACAAAATGGTCATCTAATTGGATGATTTGAAACATAACGTGAACAACCCCATACAATTGCATTACTCTTTTCTTAATTCGAATGGAATTTAGAATCTGATTTGACTAATATTTTAAGATTATTGTATTTAATTTATTTAAGATTATTGTAATTAATTTATACTTGCGGTCCTTCTACAAATTAAATTTCTTGAAAATGAATTATTGAATATTTTTCTATGAATTAATAAGCTTGGTTTCCAGGTTGAATTCCCCTTTCTCGAGGAGTTAAAGCTCTCTAAACTGCCTAAGTTGCTGCATCTGTGGAAGGAAAATCCTCATCCCAGCAATGTTTTCATATATTTGAATACTCTGGAAGTATCACAGTGTGACGGGTTGAGAAATTTGATGACACTCTCAACTGTCAAAAATCTGGCAAACCTTACAAGGATGAGCATAAATGATTGCAAAATGATTGAAGAAATCATACAACCGGAGACTGGAGAAGAAGTGAAGAAGGATTGCATTGTTTTCCGCCGACTGATATATTTGGGACTTAGTTGCTTGCCAAGCCATACAAGCTTTTGTTTAGGGAATTACGCACTTGAATTCCCATCATTGGAAGACGTATTGGTGAGAGAGTGCCCAAAAATGGAAATCTTTTCACGGGGAGTCTTAAGGGCACCCAAGCTCCATAGACTACAACTCACTGAATTAGATTCAGGGGAGGAAGGGCGTTGGGAAGGCAGCCTTAATTTGACCGTACAAAAATTGTTCCAAGAAACGGTATGTAGTATTCCATGTTCATCTTTTGTTTTCAACTCACTGAATTAAATTTGCAAATGTTTTATTTATACATAGTATATGTAAAATGTGCAGAATTCTAAAGAGGAGAATTGAGTAAATCCAACTCATCCTTGAAATACAGTGAAGCAGGGCAGGTATTTGGATTCGTTTGCATGCTAGTCTTTTTATATATACATGTTGTATTTGAAGGGGTACAATTATGGAGCAAATTATTTGTATTATTACAATTATTTGGACTTCTATTTTGTTGTTATTGAAGATGTTGTACAATTATTGAGCAAACTATATAATGATTTACGCGTATGGCATGAATAAATACAACTTAACTATGATAATAAAAATGCACTTTTTCATGATTCATCGCCTCTTTGTTATTTATTACTGATTATTATTTTATTTGTTTACGTTTAATGCAAATTAATCATAATAATTTGTCCACAAGTGAACATTCAGCTTATACTAAGCATAATGCTAAAATTACATAGTCTCAATGTAAATAAGAAGAATATTAGTCAAAAGTGATAAATTAAAAATAAAAGACATTATGCAGTGCAAAATTCAAATACGGAAGGAATTTGAAAATCGAAAAATAAAGTTGCTACTGCTACAGCAGTATCACAAGCAGCAAAAAGTATATGACACCCACCCACATTATGCAGTGCAAGCAAAAGAAAAAACATTTTTGCAAATAGAAAAATAACCAAAAAAGAAAATAACAATATGGAATTTAAATCTATATAATACTTACATTCCCAAGAGCTGAAACAAAGGGAGCTGTCTTATAACGACATCAACAGAATGAATTAAGCAAATAACGTAGGGAGGGAACTGGAAAGGGAACAGAAACAAAGACCTCCCAACAGCTTGATGGATTCCAAACAAGAGTAATCTCATAAGCATCTTAAAGAATGATCTCCCTCACCTCTAAACAATCAATAACAGCCAATTGGTGTTGTTTAGCAATCTCTGGGCTCGTCTTTATCAATCGACCAATCGTGTCAATGCTCAAATATCTTTAAGTTATGAATATCACTCTGCTAACAAGTTTATATATATATATATATATATATGCATGTTATTACAAAAGAAGCTAAATTAGATTGAGAAATCACCATGCAGTAGGTTTTAGGATCAAACCTTCAAAAAATTGGCAATGACATTAGTTGCAAATTCTAGTAACTTATGATTTGGATAAGTAAAACCTCCTTATAGTCATAATGTTAGGACCCAACCAATTTTATTACTATAAGAATGTTATAATTTAACAGAAGTGTAATTATAAAAATTATTGATTTGATTTAGTTATCCTTAATGCAAATGACAAAAAGGTTGTGGCGAGAGTTACCAATCCAACAAAGATTATGAACTCTTGGTAATAGAGTTTCCTAATCAATAAATAAAAAGAAGCAACAAATTGTGTATGCTTTAACTAAAGGCAAAATCATACTTGAGAAGTTAGAAATATTTTGGTTTCAACAAAAAACTGTCCGTACTAATAAATTATTACATACTTATAGTTTAAAAATGTGGTAACACCTCTAAAAAATACATAATCATTTCAAATAACTTTTAAAAAATATTTTATTTCATTTTTTCCTTTTCTTTAATGTAACATAGTATATATTTTTCTGTAATACACATATAATTATTATCATGTGAAAGTAAGTTCTTAAGATCGAATATAAAAAATTTATAATTTATTACAATGTATAGTTTATTCTTATTTATACAAGCTTGAATTGGGACCAAAATTTTTTATAACTATGTTGAGGTTATTCTTCTGTAGAGTATTATGATAAAGAGGTTTTGCTGTATTGCAGAAACATAACATTTGCGCTGATAAAGAACAACGTTTCTTATATTACTCAGAAGAATCACTTCTTGAATATGTCACCTACAACAGTATACATGTTCTCACTAGCTTGCTTATCCCCACTTCCCTGCAACGCCAGAATTTTCAACAACCTGCTCTGCATAATTAAACTAGATTTAAATGAGCCTTATCTCCAGCGAAAAAGAAGTAGTAGAGTGATAAATATGGGTGAAAGTAAACTGCAGAATCCAGAACAGTCAAGCATATTATAAAGCTTAGGAAACAAAATGGTGCCAGAAATAGTATGCTACTAATCAGCTGAAGTAAATTAGTACTAGAATGTAAAATAATAAAACGAAGGGTGATATGTATTCTATTCTAACTTTATTTTTCATTCACTGAATACATTTTTTGAATATCCCAAAAAATTAAATAGCCATTGACATATCATTCTTTCCCAAAAAAAAAATTCCACGAGACAAACAAGTATACATTTTTTTCAATAAGAATCAAAACCAAGCAAAAAAGGAAAGAATGAGAGCAAAATATGCAACATAACTGAATGAAAGGGGCTGGCATCTGATGGTAATCGTAACTCTTAGGTAACCTGCTACTTGTTTAAGACTGCTTACATATAAGAGTTGACATCTATCGTTGTAAGATCAAAAGGAAGGCACTGTGTTGCACCCATGACCCCAGGATCATCATCACAAAGCTCTGCGACAAAGCAAACCGTACTATTAAATATATGAGAAAACTCATACAAAGAACATGGAATTAATAAAAGAACATGGAGTTAATAAATTGAAAACGTCGAAATGTTTGAGCCGTTGCCTCCACTAACTGACTGAGCAGCAAAACTAGCAGGAACTATTATTGAAAACCAACAATACATTAAGAAAAGGAATTAGCTACTAACAATACATTGGAAAAGGAATTAGCAGGAACTAATTCCATTATCATAGATACATTAAATAACAATATACAATACTGAGAGTCATTAAAATAATGGACATTGTCAACTATATCTACATTTGATTAACAATAAAAAAGAATTAGTTTGTTTAAGAGTGTTTACTCAGTGATTTGTATTATGTTTTGTATCTTTGATCTAACTTTGCGTTATCGGTATCGGAGAAAGGTGTCATTGTATAATGAACGAGTTGAGGATCTTACCACAGTCACTCAACAACGTGATGAGGTAAAGAAGCAGTATGACGAATGGAGAAAGAAAAGGCATTCATTTCATTTCATATTATGTGCCTTTCCCTCTTTGATATTTTTCTCATTCCTAACTAGTCATTTCTCAATCAATTGATTGTGTTATGACATAAATTCCGGGTTGGATGAGTTCATGGCAAGATTCAATGCTATATCTCTGAAGTTAAAAGGAAATGTACCAGGTTTGTGAACTGAGTTTTCCATCCATCTCTTTCTGGTTAATTTTTCATTCTTTTGATATGTTGGTTTTCACGCGAAAATAAATTAAATTTACACAGTTGAATGAAACCAAAAATGAGGCTGGTGTAGTACTTGCAGTTTAAGAACACTTCTGATTTTGTCTTGAATCTTTCTTTCTCATTTCCTATGCAATTAGTCGGCGTTCTCACATTTGATACTGCCAGACTCGCATTCAATTTTACCTTCTGTTTTTTTATATCTATTTACCTTGTTTGCTCAATGAGCTTGTTACAGATGATCACACTGGGAGGCGATGCAGAACTTGAGCAAGTGGACTCTTTGGATCCTTTTTGTTTTCAGTGTTAGACCGCCTAAGAAAAGTTGGAAGAATATTGCAAACTTGTCTGGTGGTGGAAAGGTTCTCTCCGAAACTGCTGATCCTGTTCATTGATGTGGCGGTCTATTATGAGTTCGAAGCATGCCTATCTATGATCACAGAACGTTTTCTTGGTACTTTGGATCATGTAACACCGGTTTTGTAACTGTTTTCAGACTCTCAGTTCACTAGCACTAGTTTTTGCGCTTCATCCCTACAAGTCAACGCCACTTTATGTAAGGGATGAAATCGATGCTGCTGTAGGTACTTTATTCCAAATTATTGTTTTCTTTCTTTGAATTCTCCATCCTTTTTTGTCTCAATTTTTCATTTACTCTCGATCCTCCGTTAATTTGCCTGGTTCATGTGAAAGACCGAACAAAGGATGCACAGTTCATAATTATAAGGTCGGTTGGCTACCCTACGTGAATTATTATTTATATATTTATATTCTCTCAAACTGTTTTTTATATCATGTTTTATACGCGTACAGCTTACGAACAACATGTTTAAGTTGGCGGATCGACTTGTTGGGATCTACAAGACTGATAATTGCATAACCATAAATCCAGGGAGTTTCGTGGTTTGCGAAAATGGTGCTTCGTATATCTGTACATTATATTGATACGAAATTGAGAATGGTAACTCACCATGCTCTCTGTTATATAGCCTTCATTACACAACGTGTACAATTTACAATCATTATTCATGAGTACCTTGATATGAACAATCCTGTTATTTTATGAAGATGAACATCCAGTCTGTTTGTTATAATACATCATAATTGATAGTATAGCACAGCTTGCTTGCTTGCATCATAAGCATGAACAATGTCACAGCCGATTTTTTCACAGAGAATCAAGAGGGTCTTTGTTCTGTTCATCATTGCTCTTTGTCCGGCGAAGTTTGAAAGAGAACGAGCTCAGAGAAATTGCATAAGCTGGCTTATCAGTCTCCCGGATCATACTGTAAGACCATGCTCCCATAAATGTTCCAGTCACCGGTCCAACCAAATGCACCCAAATCGTTTTGTAGTATGAACTTGCAATTGCTGGTCCTATTGTCCTTGCTGGGTTCATGGATCCACCAGATACTGGTCTGAAGATAACTGCATATGTTAGTTGTAGTTCTTTTATTTTAATTTTTATTTTTCCCTCTCCTGTTTCTTTTATTCAGTTGGCTTGTGGATGCGGGTTCTGATTCTTAGCTCAGGATCCCTGCAAATTCTCACATTAAAAATGAAAATAGAAATTCCTTACCCGGCCAAGATTGATGTTATGCAAACTGCAGAACCATCTGCAATACCTGCTAGCTCTCCTATCTGCAAAATTAAAACAGTTTTTCATTATGGTGCATTTGATATTGAATTTAAATATTTCTTTTCACAAACTATTTCTGAAAAATATGGCCAAATACTACTTAATGTCTTAAGATAATGTGGTGTTTACAGCTTTGGTGTCTGTTGCGACAGCTGAAGTGATAAACATCATTGAAAATGTGACAACAATTTCCATGACCAGGGCTTGGAGATCTGATCCAGAGGAGATGTGCCAACATGTTTGATTGGGTGCAGCAATACACGCAGTGTGAATGCAGCAGAGATTGCTCCTGTGACTTGTGCTGCTTCATAAATTGGCACCTGCAAGAGAAAATTATTGCTCATTTGACAATGTTCACTGGTTTTTCTTGGTTTGTTGAACAATGCCCATCAGCATAAATGCTCGTAAAAACTGAAACTGGTGGTTGGAGGCAAATTCCTAGACAAAGTAGACCAACGCGATAATTAATATCGTGTGCTGCTAACCCATGTGTTTCCTGGATTATGTGAACATCTGAATTTAAACATGTATCCTCCACAAAGATTCCATGCTATAGTAGCTTTCAAGCTTTTTTATTTCCCCATCTATTTTTAGAAAATCCTCAATTTAATTCAATTGTTTTCGATCCTTTCATTCGGTTCCAATTTGTGGCTAGATGAAGATGGGCTAAAATCCACAAGCCTCAGACTATGAAACCTCACGGGCTGTGGTCTAAACGAGCCCAAGATCGACCCCACTGGCCACTCAACTCAATTTCCTCTTATCTGAAAAATGTCCCGTGCCTGCGCCGGATGGTGCATGTAAGTGGGGCCGTGAAATTTGGTTTGCATCGATTTTGATTCAACATGTAATTAAATATAAAATGAACTATTTGAATTTGGATTAATTAAAAATTGATTTAAATTAAAAATTGTTTGTTTGAATCGACTCAATTTATTAATTTGATTATTTTTAATAAAATAAAATTTTAGAGATCACTTTTAACCCTTATTTTTTTTATAAAAATTAATAAAAATGAACTAAAACTTAAAAGAAGATGAGAAAAAAATTAAGATTGTTAAAAGAACCAAAATTGTAATTATTTTGCTTAAGTAATCTTTTTAATTATAATTGCTAATTTCATTATCCACAATCAACTACTATATGTGTGTGTGTGTGTGGTGTATAATTAATTTCATGATCTTTATTACTCTATTTTAATATATAAAAGAAAAACAGACAATAATATTATAAAAAGAAGAGAAATTAAATTTAATTAAATAAAATTTTAAAGTATATTGGTTAAATTCCTTTTATCGTTTGAATCAAATCTAAATTAAAATCCAACTAACAATCGTTAGTTTAGTATATTTCAAACCCAAATGAAAGCAATATATTTTCAAACCAATCTAATCTATACATGAGTTTGGCTGGATTTGATTTAATTATGCACACCCTGCATGTAAGTAGCATTCATCAGCCATCGATGAAACCTAACCCTCCATTCGAAAGAAGTTGGGTTTCGTTTTATGTTTTAACTTATTTTTTGTTGGGAACATCGGTAACTGATAATGAAATGAATTTGAATATACCTGTTTCCGGGGAAAATGTCGAACAGCAGCAAAAGCTAGAGTGACAGCAGGATTCATATGTGCACCAGAGATATGACCAACTGCATAGATCATTACAGTAACTATGAGTCCTCTAGCTACCGAAGCTCCAAGCTTTGATACTTTCTCTTCATCTTTTGCACTCAGAGCAGCTGCACCACAGGTTACAAATACCAGCAGATATGTGGCTATAATCTCTGCAACAACCTGCGGTCACATTACTCAGTTTGTGTACAAGCCAAGAATTGTGTATGGAGATCAGTTTATATAGAAAGAGCTGCTAATCGCATGGCTTTAAGTTACAGTATACGAACAAATTTGAGATGGAAGTTACCTTTCTGTGGAAACCAGGAGGATAATTTTCTTTCCAAGCAAGACACAGATTTGGCTTTTGGGAAACTGGGTTTTCCACAGGAACGAAACCATCATCGTTTGTGTTACAGAGATTTGGATCCATTGTCGCCATTTTTGTGAACAAACAATACCTAAAGAATTACTGAAATGGAAAATAATGGACGCACGCTATAAAGAAAACACAGCAAAAAAAATAATGTCGGTTTGTATTACTTCAATATCACCTTTTTTACTTGTTGGTAAGTAATGTCGGTTTGTATTGATTTTTTTATGTTAATAATACAGTAATAATACCTAGACAGATTCAATATATTTTAAATATTAAAATAATAATATTTTATATTAATACATAATATATTTATAAATTTTTAGATAATTTTTAAAATTTTAAAAATATAAATAATATTTTACTAGTAAAATATGTTAGTAGTATAAGCACCATGGCATATAAAAAGGGTTTCCCATATCATCACCTCTTTGAGAGTACTAGAGATTGCAGTATCCATGACTATGATTCTTTGGTTTATCTGCCAAACAATTTTGCTCCGGCAGAGATTTAAATAATAACTTGACACGAAGCAGCACCTTTAGTCAAGATCTTTGGCCCTTGGATCAAAGTTGATGGCTTATCCCTCGGTTCGTTCTATAATTGAAAAACACTTGAGAAATCTGAGTTAGAAAAAGGAATCATGTCTCTCTAAACATAAAAGCATGAACAAAATAAATTGTTTCATGATCCTGAAACCACATATATTATTTTAAATGAATAAGAACCCATAGCAGTTACTATATGTACTCTGTTAATGATTCTTTGGATTTCTTAACGCATTTTATGGGGGTAAAAAATTGGAGTCAATGGTCTTTGGGCATTGTTTCCAATACATTTTATTCCAGGGGGTCCGTTTCCTGCAATATAATGTGTTACAAAAGTAAAGAAAGAAAAAATGCCCGAAGACCTTGACTTCAATTGTCAACTTAACACTTAAAAGGGCCATTGAAATTCAAGTCTTTAGAAAGTTTCATAGGTCCCTCATTGTCAGAAAAATTTTATTTATGGGAATTGATTGGATTCAATGCTTATAAACAGCCCAACAATTTTCAAGCTGAAATCATTAAATTAGAAAAAGCACACGTATTTCCAGAAACTGATAATTTTCAAAACAAAACAATAAACAAAAAACAATAAATTTATGCTAGCAGCCGAATAATTTTCAAAATAAAAACTGTACATCAGAAAACCCATGCATGGTAAAAGAATTGAACCCAGCATTTGCTTCGTCCTCCATATCCAGATTGATGGTGATCTGGGCTACAATCTTTTCTAATTATTTTTCGTCTTGCTTCCGAATGAACTAGCGTTTCTCAATATCAAAATTTTGAAATCAGAGATGTTGCCTATCTCAACTGGAATGGAGCCACTAAGTTTGTTATTTGAGAGATCTATATGTCTAAGGTGGGAGACCTGTCCAATTGTAATTGGTATTTTCCGGAAAGTAGCTTTGAGCAAAGATTTAGACAATAAAGTTTGGCTAAATGGGTGAGTTCATATGGGATGTGTGAGGTTTGGTGTTTCAAGCTTTGGAAGCAAGATTAAATAAGCTGATGACTGTTTAAGGGAAGCTGTTATGAGTTAGTTAAAGAGATGAGCTGTCAACTAACTAATCTTGTTATAAATAAAAGCTTGAATCAAATCACAGACGGAGAGGGGAGAAAAGAAAATACAGAAGAATAGAGGAGAATTGTGGGGAATTGGGCAGTAAAGAAGAGGTCAGAATCTCTAATATTTTTCTGCAATTTCTTTGTATATGTATACTCTCATTGCAAGCTTGATTTGAAAGCTTGATAATCAATAAAGTTTTGGGGTGTTCTTGCCGTGGATGTAGGCTTACTCTTGAGTGGCTGAACCACGTAAATTCTATGTTTGATCAAATTGTGTTTGCTGTATTTTCTGAGTTGGTTTTTTCTTTCTGATTTGTTCTGTTACTTGCTGAAGTTCATGGTGAATTAAATTGATCAAGACTGAATTGTCAACAAAGATTAGTCTTGATTAAGGGAATTGTATAACAAATTGGTATCAGAGCATCCAGGTTCAAGAATGGCTCAAGAAAGTTCGATCTTGAAAAGTTCACAAGTGACAATGACTTTAATCTCTGGAAAATCAAGATGAAAGTACTTCTGGTTCATCAAGGTCTTTAAGATGCTTTGTTGGGAGAAGATGAGATACCTCAAACTTTATCCGAGAAAGAAAAGACAAAAATACTTAATAAAGCTCACAGTGCCATAGTTTTGAGTCTTGGAGATGAGGTTTTACGGGAAGTATCAAGGGAGACCACAGCTGCTGGTTTATGGTAGAAATTGGAAGATCGATTCATGACAAAATCATTGGCAAATCAACTTTACATGAAAAGAAGGCTTTACACTTTTTCTTTTTTAGAAGGTGGCTCGATTAAGGATCATTTAGATGAGTTCAATAGAATAATTCTAGACTTAGAAAATATTAATGTGAAAATAAGTGATGAAGATCAGGCAATGATTTTGTTGAGCTCTTTACTAGATTCTTATGAGCATTTCATGGATACATTGACTCTTGGGAGAGATTCTTTAACTATGCAAGATGTAAAGTCTGCATTGAATTCAAAAGAATTAAAGAAGAAGGCAGAATCGAGGGATAATGGAAATGCTGAAAATCTTTTTGCAAGGGGTAGATCAGAGAAGAAAAACAATAAAGGAATAAAAAATCAAAGATCAAAGTCTAAAGGTAAGGTCTTTAAGTGTTTTCAATGTCATAAGGAGGGTCATTTCAAGAAAGACTGCCCTGATAGAAAACTGAAAGAGAAGAGAAAGAAGGAAAAAGAAGGAGATGCAGCAGTTGCCTCAGAAGAAAGTTATGAATCAGCCGATGAAGACTATATCCCAGTAACACTTTATATTGCAACTGAAAAGAAAACAGAAGGGCAATGGATTCTGGATTCTGGCTGCTCTTTTCACATGTGCCCAAGTAAGAATTCTTTTGCAACTTATGAACCTATGAATGGTGGAAAAGTTTTAATGGGAAATAATGTAGCCTGCAATGTTATTGGTATAGGAACAATCAAGCTGAGATTACATGATAACTCAATCAAAGAACTTAAAAATGTAAGGCATGTTCTAGATTTAAAACGAAATTTGATATCATTAAGAATGCTTGATCAAATTGGCTACTGGATTAAGGCAGAAAATGGTTCTTTGAAAGTCATGAAAGGGTCGATTGTCTTAATGAAAGGCTATAAAAGTAATGGCTTATATGTGTTACATGGAAGCACTGCAGTTGACTTAGTGGCTGTAGGTTCAAAGACTGATTCTGATACAGGGAGATTGTAGCATCTTAGACTAGCACACATAGGTGAAAAGGGGCTAAGAGAACTATGTAAACAAGGGCTACTTGGGCTGGATAAAATTGAGTCTTTAGACTTCTGTGAAGAATGTATTCTCGGCAATGCTCATAAGGTAAAATTTGGTAAAGGGGAAAACAGAACAAAGGGGACATTAGATTATGTACATAGTGATCTATGGGGACCTTCACAAGTTTCAACTAAAACTAGTGGGAAATTTTTCTTGTCTATTATAGATGATTACTCTAGGAAGGTATGAGTGTTTATTCTTAAATCAAAGGATTAAGCCTTTGAAAAATTCAAAACTTGGAAGACTTTGGTTAAGAAACAAACAGGCAGAAAAGTAAAGACACTCAGGATAGATAATGGTTTAGAGTTTTGTAACAAAGTGTTTGATGATTTTTGTGCCAAAGAGGGTATAGCAAGGCATAGAACTATGAGAATGACTCCTTAGCAAAATAGAGTTGCAGAAAGGATGAATAGAACTCTTCTTGAAAGGGTAAGATGTATGCTCATTCATTCTAAGCTAGACAAAACCTTTTAGGCAGAAGCACTAGTTACAGCATCATATTTGATAAATAGGAGTCCTTCAACAACATTAGGTGGAGTAACACTAGAAGAGATGTGGTCAGGAAGGCCCCCTAGCTATCAAGACCTGAGAATTTTTGGTTGTCCTACCTATGCACACATAAGGCAAGGAAAGTTAGAACCAAGGGCTTTGAGGTGTACATTTTTGGGTTATCCGGAAGGTATAAAGGGGTACAGACTATGGTGAACCAGTTTAAATCCACCTAGGTGCATCATTAGTAGGGATGTCATGTTCAATGAGGAAGAATTGATGAGTTCTAAGTATCATCAAGTTGACAGAACACCTATAAAAGAATCAGGATCAGGAAAAACATCTATTGAGATGGAGTCTCAGGATAAAGAGGAGAATATACAACAAATCCAAGAAACTAAATTTGAAGGAGATCAAAATAGAGAAGAAATTAATGAATATCAATTGACAAGGGACAGACAAAGAAGATCAATCAAACCACCTGTCAGATATGGTTTTGCAGACCTCATTGCATATGCCTTCTCAGTAGTGAAGGAATGCATTGATGAAGAACCAACAAATTTCAAAGAGGCTATGAACAGCAGTCAAAGAAAAAGTTGAAAAGCAGCTATGGATGATGAAATGAGATCGTTGACAAAGAATAGAACTTGGATACTAGTAAAAAGGCCTGTAAACAGAAGAATAATTGATTGTAAATGGATTTATAAACTGAAAGAAGGTGTTTCAGGTGGGGAAGCAAAGAAGTTTAAAGTTAGGCTGGTAGCTAAAGGCTTCAAACAGAAAGAAGGAGAGGATTTCACTGAGATTTTCTCACCTGTTGTCAAGCATGCATCAATCAGAGTGTTGCTGGCACTAGTTGCAATTCAAGGTCTTGAACTTGATCAAATGGATGTCAAGACTGCATTTTTGCATGGTGAGCTCGAGAAGAAATATTCATGACTTAACCGGAGGGATATGAAGTTTCAAAAAAGGAATATTGTGTATGTTTGTTGAAGAAATTTTTATATGGTCTCAAACAATCACCAAGGCAGTGGTATAAAAGATTTGACTCATTTATGATATCAAAGGGATATTTGAGGAGTGCTTCTGACTGCTGTGTGTACTTTAAAAACCTTGAGAGTCAGACATTCATCTATCTACTGTTGTATGTAGATTATATGTTAATTGCAGGCCATGAAAGATGTGAGGTTGACAAATTAAAAAGTATGCTCAGTAATGAGTTTGAGATGAAAGATTTTGGGGCAGCAAAGAAAATATTGGGTATTGAAATTAAAAAAGATAGAAACATTGGGATTATGTTTCTGTCTCAGTCAAAATATGTTGAAAGAATATTGAGTAGATTTGGAATGTCAAGTTCTAAACCAGTTTCAAGCCCTTTGGCATGTCATTTCAAACTATCAAGCTGCCAAAGTCCAAAAAATGATCTACAAAAATTAGAAATAATGAAGATTTTGTATGCAGGTGCTGTGGGAAGTATCATGTATCTGATGGTATGTACAAGACTAGATGTTGCTCAAGCCATGAGTGTGATAAGCAGGTTCATGAGAAATCCTGAAAAGGAGCACTGGTGTGCTGTAAAATGGGTGATGAGGTATCTGAGAGGCACCCCAGGTTTAGGATTGATTTATGGAAGGGATAAAACTTCTAAAAAAGTCATTGGATTCGTTGATGCAGATTATGCAGGGGATTTGGATAAAAGAAGATCATTGTCAGGATATCTATTCTTAGTAGGAGGATGTTTGGTTAGTTGGAAATCTTCTCTACAACATGTAGTAGCATTGTCTACAACAGAGGCCGAATACATTGCAACCACAGAAGCAGTTAAAGAAGCCAAATGGTTAGCTGGTTTAACCTCTGAACTTGGATTACAACAGCAATGTGTAAGTGTGTTTTGTGATAGCCAAAGTGCTATATACTTGGGAAAAAACCAGGTATATCATGAAAGAATAAAACACATTGACATTCGGATGCACTTTATAAGAGATGAAATAGAGAAGGGAGAAATACAGCTAGCAAAGGTTCATGCAAATGACAATCCTGCAGACATGTTGACAAAACCTTTATCCTTAGCCAAGTTTAAACATTGTTTGAATTTGGTTGAGATAGATAATTACTAAAGCACATATGTTGCAAGAAAGGCTCTAATGTTTGATTAAAGAAAGCTTGAATCAAGGTGGAGAATTGTGAGGTTTGGTGTTTCAAGCTTTGGAAGCAAGATTAAATAAGCTGATGACTATTTAAGGGAAGCTGTTATGAGTTAGTTAAAGAGATGAGCTGTCAACTAACTAATCTTGTTATAAATAAAAGCTTGAATCAAATCACAGATGGAGAGGGGAGAAAAGAAAATACAGAAGAACAGAGGAGAATTGTGGGGAATCGGGCAGTAAAGAAGAGGTCAGAATCTCTGATATTTTTCTGCAATTTCTTTGTATCTGTATACTCTCATTGAAAGCTTGATTTGAAAGCTTGATAATCAATAAAGTTTTGGGGTGTTCTTGCCGCGGATGTAGGCCTACTCTTGAGTGGCTGAACCACGTAAATTCTGTGTTTGATCAAATTGTGTTTGCTGTATTTTCTGAGTTGGTTTTTTCTTTCTGATTTGTTCTGTTACTTGCCGGAGTTCATGGTGAATTAAATTGATCAAGACTGAATTGTCAACAAAGATTAGTCTTGATTAAGGGAATTGTATAACAGGATGGCACCAACCAGGTTCGGAAAGCAGGAGAAGTTGAGACGGCTAAGCTTCCCCGTTCTTCTCCTATCTTGTAAGTATATCTGAGTGACGCTTCCTGCAGAATAACAAGTGATACCAATCCAATTGCAATGATTTGAAGAGCTGTTGGTAACACTAGTATTACTAATCCACAATTGACCCAACCCCTACGTTGGGACATAGGTTGAGGTTTAAATACATTCATCCATCGATCAAATACATTTCTCGGATTCTAATTTCTGATTTGAAAATTTCCTGGAGGGAATGTATAATTGTCAAATACATATCCAAGTTCCAAGCAGCCCCATCACATCCATGCATCCTTTTTCTTAAATGAAGACTTCGTTCACTCCTAACAATTTCTTGTCTTTTTCGCTGCCGAAGTAAACGTTTGAGACGATCGACTCACCAGTGGCCAGTTATTTGTAACGTTAGTTTCGGGATACGTTGTTGGGAATTGTGACCATGAGAATGGTTTGTCTCCGAAGTCTCACCTTACGTGTTAGGCGTGGCTATCAGTCAGGCTGAATGAACCGAGCTATCTACGTTGAACAACTACAGGCACAAGGTTTGCAATTGTAATAATTGTCAATTGTGGTCAATAAGTAAAATACTACAATATATTTCCAAGGAAAACAATAATGTTGAATTAATTGGCGGAATTGTCCCCGATTATTGACTCTCAATGGATTTCACTTTCTTTACACGCTCA
>CP135533.1:1679544-1696268 GCA_032402905.1 Khaya senegalensis
CTTCTTTGTTCATTTCTACCATGTGCCTCTACCTCTTCTCTTCATGTGGCTCTTTTTGAATTTTATTTTTAATAAGCTAATTTATAAATAATGTAAGTAAGTGAGTTGAGTTTACTTTCTTAAAAATAAATAAAAATAGCTAATTTAAAAATTTTATAAATAATAAACGAAATAATAATTAAAAATAAAATAAAACTAATTTACTTATAACATAAAATAGGTTTATTAGGCTTAGACTTAAAAAAATGTTTAACTAAAATTTTTTTAACTCAATATTATAACTTCAATAACATTTAGTGTAACATCCTAGTTTCCTTTAATTTATGTTATATATTTATATAGAGATAATAAGTTATACTTTTAAGGATAGATATGTCTTATATAAAAAATAATTGAATATTTTAAGAATAAATTATAAATTTAGGGTCAAATAGATAAAAAGAGTTAAATTAGGGACTGAATTGATAAATTATTTTAGTATAAATAGAAGGGTTTATTTGTACTTAGGGTTTTAACGTATTTGAGAGAAAGAAATAGGGTAAAAGTAAGAATCAAGTAAAAGAGAAAAGGCAAAGAAGAAATAGTAAGTTTTATTTTTCTTATTTCATATCGGTTTTTGAATTAATAATTTATTATTAGTAATAACCGATTTTGTTATTAAGTTTTATAGAACATAATGATTGAAATTTATAATCAGATTATGATGTTAGGGTTAAATTTCATAATTGTAAAGTAAGAAAATTTTTATTTATGGAGAGATAGTTAAGGGAAAATAAAATTTTTGCATAGATAATATTATGACAGTGGCTTAATTCGTAAATTTTATAAAATTATATATTTGGAATTTGTTAAAATTGTTCTAAGTAAATAAATTAGATATCTTTAGGGTTATTATAAATTTTGTTGGATAAAAAATTATTATATTTTCAATTTTTAATGATTTTCTAAATCTGACTTTATGATGGAGAAAATTGTGCGTTTTTATAGAAAAACTGAATGACGAAATTATTTTAGTGAACCAAAACATTTTGAAAAATTATAAAATTTTATATACTAATTTCTCATTATGTTTAGTTTAATATACTAAAATTTCAGAATAAAATTCTGTCTATGATTTGTTACGAAATTTTGAATGAAAATAGCTCATTGTCGATCTTTATTTGGCAAAATTTAACATTTTAAAAATAAAATATATTTCGAATAGCTAAAGTACGAATTTAGACTCAAAATTTTAATAATTTACTGTCTATATGTCTTCACTATCTCTACAAAATTTTATGACATTTGGGAATGTATGGTATTTTCTAAAAATAAATGATTAATTGTTACTCAGCATATAGTATAATGCTGTTAGGATAAGTAATTAAGTTTAGATAATAAAAAAGATTAGTTTATAAGAAATTTGAGATCTAGAGATTATATGTGTTTTGTGATAGTATATAAAAATCTCATGAATGCTAATTTTTTATTATAGGTTGAAAAATTTAAACTAAATTTTATTTTGATCGTCAAGAGATAAGTATATTAGACTTTTTAAAAGAGAATCACAATAAACATATATATATATATATATTTGAATATATTTTTAAGAATATTTTTTAGTTATAAATTCTTACGAAAATATTGTTTTAATATGGTTATATATTTATGCGATTGTTTATGAATATGTGTGTTATTGTAATTATAATTTTTTATGATCGTATTATTGTAATTACCTTTATATCACGTGCATTGGCATTTAAGCATGGACATATGCATTGTGTTTAAAGTAACGAGAAAGTGTTTTTATAAGGAAAGTATTTATGAGAGTTAAGTTTTGTATGCTAAGATATCGAATTTCGTTACTTTCTTAGTAGGCAATTATAAGTTATGTGGAACTTTTATTATTTATTGTGGCTATTCCTTCAGGTTTGGTATTATTGTTATTGTTCATTGTTCCGTATAATATGGGAGAGACCTAAGGGCTGCTCCTAGGTATAGTGGTTTTCACATTCGTGTGAAGAAGTATTTGCACACGTGAAAGGACTCACAGATGATTAGGGTGAGGGTGTGACTTTTACCTTCGGGCATGAGTGTTTTTTGTTTTTAAAAAATTATATGCCTCATTTACGCTTACCCCATATACGGCATGTCATCGATAGATGACATTGGTTCATTCAGTGTTAAGTGATATGTAAGGTTCTACTAAGAGGTAATTGAAGGAAAATATTTCTAGGAAAATTTTGAAAGAATGTTATATAGTATTTAAATGTTATTGAATTTTTCAAAAACGAACATGATTTTTATTCCATGCCATATCATGTGCACGCATTATATATAATGCGTTGTATATAAGTATGTATGTATTTTATGTTTATGAAAAACTAGTATACTTACTGAACTTAAAGCTTACTATAGTTTATTGTGATCCCAGATGAGTAAAGGATTGTGCACTTAGAGGATGGATTTGGCCGAACTTCTACTATCACTTGGTTCCCTAAGCATTAGAATTTTTGAAAATTCTTTTATTTCGTTATTTAATTAGGATTTATTTTAGAGACTTGTGGTTATCTATGATTATTCATAATTAAAAATATTTGACTAATTGATTTATTTGCGAATTTTATTTAAGTTATATGAAATTTTTCATAGTCTTATGGGTTTTGCGAATGTTTTAGTATTATATATGCCTTTAAATTTTGGGGCTGTTACATTTAGAACTTAAGGTATTGGACCAAAAAAAATAATATTTTACAACATAACACTAATATTTTACGTTTAATATTTTACAATATTAAACGTAACACTAATTTTGAGCCACATTTAAAGAACTCAGCACTGCTTGTGTGGATTGCTTCAAGGCTGACTTCGATTTGAACACATAATATATATAAATACAAATTTAACACATTATTTTACAATCAACCATACAAAAAGCTTAAGTAATCTGAACGAGGTAATTGTGCATGCTTTCTTTTCCTATTTATTCAAGCAAACTTGAGTCATTAAGCAAACATGCAATGGGGACTAATAAGTATTCAATAAAATAGTATACAACTTCAAATCAATAAATCATAGTATCAAATCTTTAATTATTGTTTTTTATAGTTTCAGTCTCCCTTTTTTTTTAATGTGTAATGTGTGGTTCATGATTAACATTAATAATGTTACATCATGCTTGATGGTGGTTTGCTTTCTGAAAAGGTAGACGATTGGTCTAAAACATAACCAAGATAACTACTACGTTTTCTACCTAATCAGTCATATTATATGTTATTATTGGGAATCAAATTGCATTATTCCAAGGTGAACGAATATTAGAGCCAAAAGATGTGGGACTTAGAAAGAGAACAGAAGGAAAACGATCGCAGCATCTGCATTTCTTTGATATTCTCCATTGCATCGCATGGTTCTCTTCTTCATTTTTGATCTGCACTGAGCATATTGCTTTTCGTTCATACTCAACACTTTGGGGCACAAAGGCCAATTACCTTGTATCATTATTAGCCCAATAATGCTAGCATATATCTTCCGCTGAAACTATACCAGCCGAATTACCTTGTATCATATTTTCTCTGTATCTACGTTCACAAAATTGCACCATTCATTTGTTGATGGGATTGATACATTTAAAAATTTTTATATTAATAGTTTTAAATTTATTTATGTTATATATTTCAAATTTTTATATTTTTTTTGTTTTTATTATTTTTATTGTTTATTTTAAATTTTATTTTAATCATTTTTAATTTTTTATTTCGTGTATTATATTTTAAATTTTATTTTATCTTAACTAAATTTTTTTATTTGTATATCTAATTTGCCATAATTTATTATCATGCTCATAATTGAAGGGTAATTCAAATTTAAAATTAAACTGATATTTTGAACCAAACATAGGCATGAATATCACATAATTTAACATAAATGAATTGGCATGGTGGGTTTATCCATGAATTCAGTAAATAAAAATGGAAGTGGGGTGAGCCTGCCTGTTTTGCACTTTCAACACTTGGTACATTTATAATCTTCAATCTTCCAAGATCCTATAACTTTAGTCCTATTTGTCCTACAGTACGTGTGCATTGCATTGAAAATTATAGGAAATACTGTTGACATCCTTCTTACATATACATTATATCATTAAAAAACAGGATATTTATCTCATATTAATATATTATAAATTTTTAAATAATTAAATTGTAAAATTATAAAATATTATTTGTATTTTTAAAATTTTAAAAATTATCTAAAAATTCATAAATATATTGTGCATTAATATAAAATATTATTATTTTGATATTTAAAATATATTGAATCTATCTACGTATTATTATTGTATCATTAATATAAAAAAATCAATACAAACTGACATTAATAAACAACAAGTAGAAAAGGTAATCTTGACGTAAATATGAAATAAAAAAATTTATTTTAAAAAACTATAGACCTTTAACCATTCAAAGATTACTACCGACCATAGTATTTAATGCATTTTTTTTTTCTTTAAAAATTTGATTCTCTTTTCCCCGATCCCAACATGCACAAATCAGGTGGAGAATGAGAAAAATAATGCATGGGACGGTGGTCATCATGGTTTTTTTAACTATAAAAGGCGGATTGTCATTATGCTATAATTTAGGAATAGTCAATTCATTTTTTTTTGCTGTGTTCTCTTTATAGCCTGCGTCCATTATTTTCCATTTCAGTAATTCGTTAGGTTCTTGTTTGTTCACAAAAATGGCGACAATGGATCCAAATCGTAACACAAACGATGACGATTTGGTTCCTGTGGAAAACCCAGTTTCCCGAAAGCGAAATCTGCGTCTTGCTTGGAAAGAAAATTATCCTCCTGGTTTCCACAGAAAGGTAACTTCCATCTCAAATTTGTTCGTATACTGTAACTTCAATCCATGTAACTTAAAGCCATGCGATTATCAGCTCTTTCTATATAAGTTGATGTCCATACACAATTCTTGGCTTGTACGCAAACTGAGTAATGTGACTGCAGGTTGTTGCAGAGATTATAGCCACATATCTGCTGGTATTTGTAACCTGTGGTGCAGCTTCTCTGAGTGCAAAAGATGAAGAGATAGTATCAAAGCTTGGAGCTTCGGTAGCTGGAGGACTCATAATTACTGTAATGATCTATGCAGTTGGTCATATCTCTGGTGCACATATGAATCCTGCTGTCACTCTAGCTTTTGCTGCTGTTCTACGTTTTCCCTGGAAACAGGTACATTCAAATTCATTTCATTATCAGTTACCGATGTTCCCAACAAAAAATAAGTTAAAACATAAAACGAAACCCAACTTCTTTCGAATGGAGGGTTAGATTTCATCGATGGCTAATGAATGCTACTTACATGCAGGGTGTGCATAATTAAATCAAATCCAACCAAACTCATGTATAGATTAGATTGGTTTGAAAATATATTACTTTGATTTGGGTTTGAAATATACTAAACTAACGAATTTGTTAGTTGGATTTTAATTTGGATTTGATTCAAACCATAAAATGAATCTAACCAATATAGTTTAAAATTTTATTTAATTAAATTTTTGTTAAATTTAATTTCTCTTCTTTTTAAAATATCATTGTCTGTTTTTCTTTTATATATTAAAATAGAATGATAAAAGATCATAAAATTAATTATAGACCACACACACATAAATATAGTAATTGATTGTCGATAATGAAATAAATTGAGGATTTTCATCTAGCCACAAATTGGAACCGAATGACTGGATCGAAATTAATTATCATGTTGGTCTACTTGTCTAGGAATGTGCCCCCAGCCACCAGTTTGAGTTTTTATGAGCATTAATGCTGATGTGCTTTGTTCAACAAACCAAGAAAAACCAGTGAACACTGTCAAATGAGCAACAATTTTCTCTTGCAGGTGCCAATTTATGCAGCAGCACAAGTCACGGGAGCAATCTCTGCTGCATTCACACTGCGTGTATTGCTGCACCCAATCAAACATATTGGCACAACATCTCCTTCTGGATCAGATCTCCAAGCCCTGGTCATGGAAATTGTTGTCACATTTTCAATGATGTTTGTCACTGCAGCTGTCGCAACAGACACTAAAGCTGTAAACACCACATTATCTTAAGACATTAAGTAGTACTTGGCCATATTTTTCAGAAATAGTTTGTGAAAAAAAAATAATTAAATTCAATATCAAATGCACCCTAATGAAAAACTGTTTTAATTTTGCAGATAGGAGAGCTAGCAGGTATTGCAGTTGGTTCTGCAGTTTGCATAACATCAATCTTGGCCGGGTAAGCAATTTCTATCTTCGTTTTTAATGTGAGAATTTGCAGGGATCCTGAGCTAAGAATCAGAACCCACATCCACAAACCAACTGAATAAAAGAATCAGGAAAAGGAAAAATAAAAATAAAATCAAAAGAACTACAACTAACATATGCAGTGATCTTCAGACCAGTATCTGGTGGGTCCATGAACCCAGCAAGGACAATAGGACCAGCAATTGCAAGTTCATACTATAAAGCGATTTGGGTGTATTTGGTTGGACCGGTGACTGGAACACTTTTGGGAGCATGGTCTTACAGTATGATCCGGGAGACTGATAAGGCAGCTTATGCAATTTCTCTGAGCTCGTTATCTCTCAAACTTTGCCGGACAAAGAGCAATGATGAACAGAACAAAGACCCTCTTGATTCTTTGTGAAAGAATTGGCTGTGACATTGTTCGTGCTTATGATGCAAGCAAGCACGCTCTGCTATAGTATCAGATGTATTATAACAAACAGACTGGATGTTCATCTTCATAAAATACCAGGATTGTGCATATCAAGCTACTCGTGAATAATGATTGTAAATTGTACGCGTTGTGTAATCAGAAATGAAGGTTATATAGCAGAGAGCATGGTGAGTTACCATTCTCAATTTCGTATCAATATAATGTACAGATGTATCAAGCACCATTCTCGCAAACCACAAAACTCCCTGGATTTATGGTTATGCTCTTGTGCAATTATCAGTCTTTGCGCCAACTCAAACATGTTGTTCCTAAGGCTGTACGCGTATAAAACATGATATAAAATTAGAGTTTGAGAGAATATAAAGAGATAAATAGTAATTCACAGAGGGCAGCCAACCTACCTTATAATTATGAACTGTGCATCCTCTGTTCGGTCTTTCACGTAGTGGCCCACAATAGAAACATTCTTGAAGTCTGGGACACCACATGAACCACGCAAATTAACGGAGGATGAAGAGTAAATGAAAAATTGAAAGAAAACAATAATTTGGAAAAAAGTACCTAGAGGAGTATCGATTTCAACCATTACATAAAGTGGCGTTGACTTGTAGCGATGAAGCGCAAAAACTAGTGCTAGTGAGATGAGAGTCTGAAAACAGTTACAAAACCGGTGTTACATAATCCAAAATACCAAGAAAACGTTCTGAGATCATAGATAGGCATGCTTCGAACTCATAATAGACCACCACATCAATGAATAGGATCAGCAGTTTTGGAGAGAACCTTTTCACCACCCGACAAGTTTGCAATATTCTTCCAACTTTTCTTAGGCGGTCTAACACTGAAAACAGCACCCTCAGCAGTTTGATTGAGAAATGACTAGTTAGGAATGAGAAAAATATCAAAGAGGGAAAGGCACATAATATGAAATGAAATGTATGCCTTTTCTTTCTCCATTCGTCATACTGCTTCTTTACATCATCACGTTGTTGAGTGACTGTGGTAAGATCCTCAACTCGTTCATTATACAATGACACCTTTCTCCGATACCTATAATGCAAAGTTAGATCAAAGATACAAAACATTATGGAAATCACTGAGTAAACACACTTAAACAAACTAAAAGAATCCACACTCCGTGATTGAATCCAGATTTGGATTCAGCTCTTTCAGTTGGGCTTCTAGCAATGCCACCGTCTCAAGGAACCTTTTCAGGTCACAAGCGTGGGTTAAAGTCACATCAGCCAGTGTAGCTTGAAGCTTTTCAGGGTCAACCAGATCTTTCTGAATTATTTAACATAAGATACAGAATTACACATAATTGAAAGTCATGAATACTACCTATTCCAATAAATCGACATACTGTTCCAAATGCTTTGAAAGAGAAATTTGCAAGTCATCAAGCCTTGCCTTCATTTCCAGCTCCTTGTATAATTTTTTCATGTCTTGTAATTTGTAGTCAGCATCAACCTGTGATAAAACCAACTTACAACTGGCATGATAAAACCAAATGATGAAGCACAAGTAATAAACGTAAATTTTTTCACTGTACCTCTGATGCTCGCAACTCATCCATGGTTTTCTTTACTTTTTCATAATCACATTTTGCCTTATTCAATACATCTTTACGCTGATCAATCAACTGCAGAACAGACAAAAGAAAAAAATTATACATCTGCAATAAAACCACTCCAATCTCAAATTCAAAATAAGGGACGCTAAAGAAATAGAAATTAAACCTTCTCTGTGTTTTTATAATTTTCTTGAACAGTAAATGCCTTCTGTTCTATTTCTTTAAAAATACTCTCATCTTTTCTTTCTGTTCGACAAGTAGTTCTTTCTCCTTCTTTGACTCCTCAATTCCCTTTGTCAATTTCTTTATCATCTCCTGTCCTGTCTCTATTTGAACTTTGTTACGGTTGATCTCCGTGCTAGTTTTGTCAATATCCTGAATGCACAGCATGAAGTACTGCCTGTAGTAACTTACCGCCTGAATTACTACAGGCAGTACTTCATTGTACTTTGAAATATCCATAGTGGAGCATAACTTACCGCCTGAATTTATCGACCATTGACTTCTGTTCTTCAATTTTTCTCACCAGTATTTTCTACTTTACTCTGAAGCTCCAATGCCTGAAATAGACAAAATTGGAAATAAATCAAGCCAAGCTACTATCAATGAGGAAGAAGGTTGTTTTCCATCATTCTATCAACTTCCCCAACCCACCATTTCCTTCAGATCTTTAGACCCCTTTATGAGTTTATCAATCTCTTTTTCTTCAGCAGAAATAATTTTCTTCAGCTCCTCCAGCCTATCAATCTTCCTTGGCTGTGACTCAGCCTCCAAGGAATCTAGTTGTTTTTCAAGATAACTATATTGTGAATTTAAACTCTCAACCTGTTTGACAGAGAGAAAATATTTGAATCATATTCCACTTCCACAGGGCAACCGAAAGATAAATCATACCAGGAAAACTGAGTGGTACCTCTTTATGGCTTTTAGCTAATTCCATCTCCAAGTGTGCAACAGCTTTTTCTGAGGCTTGGTAACACTTCATTGCTTCAGCAATTCTTTGGCCAATACTATTTAATTTATCAACCATTGCTGAGAGCTCCTTCACAGCATTGATGATAGCTTCAGCAGAGACACTGGTGGGTCGAATAGATGTACCCATCTTACCGCCGCGTGGCTTACTTCCTCCACCACTCATAGTACCAGATTTTCAAAGAGTGCACCTTCAAGTGTTACTACCCGTCGAAATTCTCTGTTCCCTGAAGGTTACAAATTCAAATTGAATTTGAAACAACTAAATTATGGCCCTTAACTCCCCATTATGTTTTTGTAACTCCAAATTCAAATTCAAAACTTGTAACTGCAACATTGAGTGGCCATTAAACTTTCATTAAGTGTGAGAATTCTTTGATGGGAGGAATTCTATAAATTGGGAGGTGTTTTGCTTTGCTAAGGTTCCTAAGCTCGAAATTCTTGTTAAACACCATCTTGAGAGGATTTAGAGAGCTTGGAAGGCTTTGGTAGCATTAAGAAACGTCAACAAAAGCAATGGCGAGAGGTTAATGTTCCTTAGCTTCCGCACTCGATTTCTTGAGTTTTAAAGCATGTCTTAGGATTGTATGTCTACATTTGGTATCATAGCATGTTAATAATCTCTGATTTTCTTAGTTTGTTGAGTTTTTTCAAAGAAAACATGAAATGGTAATATGGGTTTGTTAAATTGATTTTGATTCTCATGCAACATGATTTTGTTAGTTTTTGATGAAAATTTATGTTATAAATCATTTTAGCATTGGATTTATTACATTTTGGACGTAAAAAAACATGTCTGGGTCGGATATGTTTCCGGGTCCGTGGGTCTGCATTCGGATCGGGTCGACCCGGCTGGAGATTGAAGAAGATCCTTACCAGTGGATAACATGTCGGCTACCTCTGGACTATTCGGATGACATGTCATACGGGGTTTGTTATTTTTGAAAAATAAGTGCAAGGGTCAGGGTTCGCACTCTGAACCCAAGCCCAGAATCAATGCATGCATGTTCTTAACCACTGGGCTACGCGTTATTTTTGTGTTATAATGGCGCATTTATTGGATTTTAATCGTTTTAATTCCGTATTAATTGCATGAATAATTTGAAATGCTCATAATTGAATTTATATTTTATTTTAAAATATATTTATTATTTCATAAATTTTTAATAAATTAAAATTAAATTTATTAATAATTTAATTTTATTTTATTTTTAATTTTGGATGTAATTAAATTAAATTATGCAATTTAGTCCAAAAATCTATTTTTGCTCATTATGATTTTGGTCTAAATATATGTTATATTCCATTTAGTTTTAAATTGAATTTAGGTAATTTTAAGTGTATATTATTTATGTTTATTATATGCATATTTAAATTCAATTTAAATGTTTAAATTTATGCATATTATTTATGTTATGTTATATGCATAGTTTAATTTAATTATTTATTTTAAGCATATAATTTATGTTTTATATATGCAATTGTATAATTTGCTTGATTTATGTATTTTTGTATTACGCATACATTATAGAAATGAGAGTTAGTATGCAAATTTATTTTAAAAATGAATACATAAAATTTAAACAAAATGGTAACATGCCATATTATTGTTAGGTATAGTAGTAGTATTTTATTTACTTCTAATTACATGTTTGGAAAATTCTGTCTAAGGAGGTTGGGTTTTAAGTAGGACCATTTGTGACCCCTCCAATCTTTCCTGGGAATTGACTTACTGTGATTGTTAGTTAAATAGAGTACTCTCTATTACCTGTACAATGGATATAGAAATATTTTGGTGAAAATTTCTATAAGGCATAAAGATTAAATCATAATCATATATTTGAATGTCTTTGTGATCCATATAGTTTAATAGAATAGGGAGTAGCCACAGCATCCCTAAGTTAAATGAAACTTTATATTAAGTTAGGATCACATCAAATTTAAGACATTAATTGTAATCAATCATATTAGATGTGATAAATTTTATCCCACAGAAATTTTTATTATGTTTATATGATTGATTAGAATAAAATATTATATTATTTTTCTTAATTTATCCACAGGAGTTAAGAAATTGGATATAATATAATAGTTTTATCATTAAGATATGTGAATCTATTTGAATAAAATATTTAGCCCACAGGTAGTATTTTATGTCATGTGATTCATATTTTGTACATATTTTATATTGATAAAATATGATGATTAAGTCTCAATAAAATTCATCATAAGCATGTATTTTTTGTAGTATCACAACCTACAAATATATCTGATATCAACTTAGAAGTTCCTGAACTAGTAGGAGATAACTATAAGATATGGAAAGAGAAAGTATTGTTATATTTAGGGTGGCAGGATATTGATTATGTTATTCGGAAAGACGAACCACCATCTATTACTGATGCTAGCACTCCGGCACAAATTAAGCTTTATGAACGTTGGGAGCGATCTAATCGCCTTAGTGTAATGTTCATAAAAACTAAAATTTCTGCTAGCATACGTAGTTCAGTCGCTCAGCATGATGATGTCCGTGCTTTAATGAAGGCTATTGATGAACAGTTTGAGTCTTCAAATAAAGCACTAGCTAGTACCCTTATTATGCAATTCTCTTCCATAAAACTCACCACTATTACTGGTGTGCGAGAGCACATCATGAAGATAAGGGACATTGCAACTCAACTGAAATCATTGGATGTGACAATGTCTGAACCTTTCCTTGTGCATTATATTTTAAATTCACTTCCATAACCATATGGACCCTTCAAAATTTCTTATAGCACACATAAAGATAAATGGTCAATTAATGAATTATTGACCATGTGTGTTCAAGAAGAAGGGAGGTTGGTAGCAGAAATGGGAATGAATATTCAAAGTGCACATCTAGCAACGAAGGAAAGATTAAGAAGAAAGGGACAGGCAAAATACCTGTCCAAGCTGAAATGAAGAAAGAATCCAAATGTTTCTTTTGTAAGAAAAAGGGACATATTAAGAAGGATTGCATTAAATTTCAGCAATGACTTAATAAAAAAGATATTTTTTTTTCTCTTGTAAGTTATGAATCTAATATGACTGAAGTTTGTCATAACACATGGTGGATTGACTCTGGTTCTACAATCCACATTACAAACGTTTTGCAAGGCTTGCAAAACCTAAGGAAATCAGTGGGAGCTGAGCGTTTTATCTATTCTGGAAATAAGATACGTTCAACTATAGAGGCTATTGGGACATGCAGTTTAGTTCTTAATAGTAATTTTGTAATAAATTTGGAAAAGACTTTTTATATTCCTAATTTTTCTAGGAATTTAATTTCTATTTCGAGACTTGTACCCTATGGATATTCCTTCAATTTTTCAGATTCTTTTGTGAAAATTTTTTATAAATCAAAACTTGTTGGAAATGGTACATTGTCTTATGGTCTTTTTCATATTAATTTACAAAATAATGCTTGTTATAATACAATGCATGCTCATACTAGTGTAAAAAGAAGTGTTATAAATGAAAATTCCTCTATGTTGTGGCATCGGAGATTATGACATATCTCTATAGAAAGAATCAAAAGGTTAGTAAATGATAAAGTAATTAGTGCTTTAGACTTTACCGATTTTGAGACTTGTGTGGACTGTATAAAGGACAAACAGACCAATAAGTCAAAGAAAGGTGTCAAGAGGAGTTCAGACTTATTAGATATCATACACACAGACATTTATAGTCCTAGTATAGACTCATATGGTCATAAGTATTTTATCACTTTTATTGATGATTATTCACGATTTATGTATCTCTACTTGTTGAATACTAAGGATGAAGCATTAGATGCTTTTAAAATATTCAAAGTTGAAGTAGAGAAACAATGCGGTAAGCAAATAAAGATCGTGAGGTCTGATAGAGGTGGTGAATACTATGGTAGATACACAGAAAATGGACAAGCACCTGGACCATTTGCAAGATTTCTTCAAGAACATGGGATTGTTGCCCAATATACTATGCCTGGTTCTCCAAATCAGAATGGTGTAGCAGAAAGAAGAAATCGAACATTGTTGGACATGGTGCGGAGTATACTCAGCAACTCCAATCTTCTTAAGTCATTGTGGACAGATGCTCTTAAGACAACTGTGTACATATTAAACTGAGTTCCAACTAAGGCAGTTTCTAAAACGCCATTTGAGTTATGGAAAGGTTGGAAACCAAGTTTGCAACATGTACGCGTTTGGGGTTGTCCTTGTGAAATAAGAGTTTATAATCCATAAGAGAAGAAATTAGATCCTAGGACTATTAGTGGATATTTCATTGGATATTCAGAAAGGTCTAAAGGATACAGATTTTATTGTCCATCATATCACATTAAGTTTGTGGAATCAAGAAATGCTAAGTTTCTTGAGAATGACTTGATTAGTGGGAGGGATCAATTCCAGAACAAAATTTCTGAGAATGATCATTCAGAACCGTCCACTTCAAGTACTAAAGTGATTGTCATCAACAACATCCCTTCAGTACAAATGGATGTTGATCCATCAATGGTTGATATTCAACTAAATGATAATCAAATTCCACAGACTAGTAATGCTTTAGTAGATCAAGTTGTTGAAGAACCAGTTGTACAACATATTCCTCAGGAAAATGTTGAAGCAACATTAAGAAGATCTACTAGAGTAAAAAGATCACCAATTTCTAGTGATTATATTGTGTATTTACAAGAGTCAGATTACAATATTGAAGCTGTGAATGATCCAGAAACATTTTCACAAGCCATGAGTTGTGAGCAATCCGACTTATGGTATAATGCCATGAAAGATGAGATGAATTCTATGTCAACGAATGAAGTCTGGGACCCTATTGAGTTGCCTAAAGGGTTCAAACCCATTGAATGTAAATGGATCTTTAAGACTAAAAAGGATTCATTAGGCAACATTGAGAGATATAAGGTTAGACTTGTTGCCTAAGGGTTCACTCAAAAAGAAGGAATTAATTACACAGAGACTTTTTCTCATGTGTCTAAAAAAGATTCTTTTCGTATAATCATGGCATTAGTAGCTCATTTTGATTTAGAGTTACATCAAATGGATGTGAAAACGGCATTCCTTAATAGTGATTTGGAAGAAGAGGTTTATATGAAACAACCTGAAGGATTCTCTTCCAGTGGTGGTGAGCATTTGGTTTGTAAGCTTAAAAAATCTATATATGGATTGAAACAAACCTCCCGACAGTGGTATTTAAAATTTCATGGAATTATTTTTTCGTTTGGTTTTGAAGAAAATATCATGGATCAATGTATATACCAGAAGGTTGTAGGAGTAAAATTTGTTTCCTTATTCTATATGTGGATGATATACTACTTGCAACCAATGATAAAAGGTTTCTACATGAAGTGAAACAATTTCTTTCTAGAAATTTTGATATGAAAAATATGGGTGAAGCATCTTATGTCATTAGCATTAAGATACATAGAGACAGACATAGGGGTATTTTAGGTTTGTCTCAAGAAACTTATATCAATAAAGTTTTAGAAAGATTTCGAATGAAAAATTGTTCTCCAAGTGTAGCACCAATTGTTAAGAGAGATAAGTTCAATTTGAACCAATGCTCTAAAAACAATCTCGAAAAAGAGCAAATGAACAACATTCCGTATGCTTCAACTATTGGAAGCATTATGTATGCTCAAGTCTATACGAAACCTGACATAGCTTTCGCAGTTGGAATGCTGGGAAGATATTAGAGTAACCCAGGATTGGACCACTGGAACGCTGCAAAGAAAATTTTGAGGTACCTTCAAGGGACCAAAGATTACATGCTTATGTATAGACGAACTGACAATTTGGAAGTAGTTGACTACTCAGATTCGGACTTCGCTGGCTGTGATGATTCAAAAAAATCAACATCTGGATACATCTTTCTGTTAGCTAGCGGAGTCATATCTTGGAGAAGTGCTAAGCAATCACTGATTGCTACTTCCACTATGGAGGCCGAGTTCGTTTCGTGTTTTGAGGCTACCTCTCATAGAGTATGGTTAAAGAGTTTCATATCTGGGCTTAGACTTGTGGATTCTATTTCTAAGCCATTGAAGATATATTGTGACAATTCAGCTACTGTATTTTTGGTTAAGAATAATAAAAGTGGGAGTCGAAGTAAACACATCGACATTAAGTACTTAGCCATTAGGAAACGTGTTAAGGAAAATAAAGTGGTCATTGAGCACGTTAGCACTGAATTGATGATTGCAGATCCTTTAACAAAAGGTATGCCACCATTAAAGTTTAAGAATCATGTAGTTCATATGGGACTTGGTTCCAGTATGTAAATTTATTACTATTAATGAAACTCTGATTATTTGTTTTCTTATAAAGTGTGCACATTTATTTGAAAGAAAACAAATTTATTAGACTTAGAATAAACATGAGGTTTATTCATTAAGTTAAGGTCATTATGATGGACCAAGAATAAACATAGGGTTTATTCATTACCACATTAAAGTTGCAGTAAGAAGTATCAAACATTAGTAATACATGGAAGAGAAGTTGTCAATTTTGATAATATATCGCCATGATTCATGTATGTTATTTATTGTATATGAAAATTTGAAGTTTACCGGCCAAGTGGGAGAATGAAGGTTACAAATTCAAATTGAATTTGAAACAACCAAATTATGGCTCTTAACTCCTCATTATATTTTTGTAACTCCAAATTCAAATTCAAAACTTGTAACTGCAGCATTGAGTGGCCATTAAACCTCTATTAAGTGTGAGAATTCTTTGATGGGAGGAATTCTATAAATTGGGAGGTGTTTTGCTTTGCTAAGGTCCCTAAACTCGAAATTCTTGTTAAACGCCATCTTGAGAAGATTTAGAGAGCTTGGAAGGTTTTGGTAGCATCAAGAAACGTTAACAAAAGCAATGGTGAGAGGTTAGTGTTCCTTAACTTCCGCACTCGATTTCTTGAGTTTTAAAGCATGCCTTAGGATTGTATGCTTACATTCCCACCATAAGCAATACGTGTTGCCTAAATTAAATAACAAAAGAGAAGTTAACTTCATTCAATGAGAACCCGTCAATAATAAATATTTAATTATAATTTGTTGAAAATCACCGGTGTAGCTCACCTTGTTGGTGCACACGAGAAAATGCACATCCCTTGTTTAAATTGAGTTTGTGATAAATCACATAGTCGGCAAAAATGCATCTATTTACACAAATCTCAAGAATTCCTAGCATGCCATATTCAGTTGTATGTGTAAATGGCATGTAATTGAAATATAAGCTTTAAATTGACTGAATACCAACATTTTATAAACAGAATCAGAAAATTGAAATGATCACTGTTCTAAAGACTTGTGTTTCTACAATCTACATGTCCAAAAAATATATTGCCTCTCTTCTAAAATCCCCTTTACGTCATTTGCCTAAAATTCAACTCGAATAAGTTTGCGGAAATTTGTATGGCAATTCCATCACATGCATCAAACACACTCCATTCA
>CP135533.1:1696768-1717760 GCA_032402905.1 Khaya senegalensis
TATGAATTAAATAATTATCTATCACTAATAAATATTTTTTTTATTAATTAGATAATTTTATCATATCACCTACACTAATACGATAAAGTTATTCTAATTAAAATTCTTTCTGTTATAATTATATGTGTTAATTTTTTTTTATATTATAAATTTTAACTAATTTATTAAAAATGATTAAAAGGAATTATTCAAACATTACATAAAAGTATTTTAAAATTAAGGTGCAATATATTACATAGTCAGTGAATAGAATTAACATCAATGTTAAATGTTAGCTAATCTATATTTAAAATAATAATAATAAAAAAATTGAATTGATAAATTACTCAAATATGATAAATTATAAAACTTCGATTTACTAGACCCATGTATTAGGAATAAATTAACATGTATTTAGAAGCAATCAAATATGACTAAATTGTTTCAATGGAAAATCATTCAATCCCAATTCAATAATCCATGGAAAATCATTCAATCCCTCCACGGTGGTGCCACACATGTATAATACAGCTATTGGCAAATAGATGAGAAAATTTCAATTTAATAATCAATCAGTAATTCCCAATTTTTTTTTTCTTTGAAATAAAACCACCATAAGTTCATCCAACTTAATATCTTGTCCTAATGCGAGATTGAGAACAACCGCAAATAAAGCACAACATCTTCATGAATCTACAGATATAATACAATGGTGCTCGTTCTCACAGTATTAAATAAAAGATTAAACAAGTTTTGTACTAGATCAATAGGTTTCTTGAACGGTAACTGAACCAAAACCCAACTGACTATCGACTCATATTCGTTTACTCTTTTACTTGCACTCTGAGATCAGAGATACTCTATCATCCGGTATCACTCATCATTGGCCTCCTTGGTTTGTAGAATTGGGTAGCCAATTACAGTAACACCAGACACTGTGTTAACCTATTTCCCATTTATCCTGTAATTTTTCAAACTTCCCCTTTTTCCACCATTACATCATTTAAGCCATGTTTGAGCGTAAGAGTTTACAACTTTGCTTTCGCAGACATTCTCATTCTCAAGTTCTCAGCAACCGCATCAATGAACTCTTCAGTGTTCAGATATTGAGCCCTAGCAACCCTATAAGAAAGATGAAATGTTTACTGTCATAAACTTGAGCAATCACAGAACTTTGAAAGTGAATATCCTTTGAAGTTCTTACTTAGTCCCATGAATAAGAAGTGCAAGATCCTTTGTCATCTTCCCTGATTCAACAATTGCAATGCAGGCTGCTTCCAGTTTCTTAGTAAAATCCAATAGCCTGGCATTACCATCTAACTTTGCCCTAAATCAATATAAATGCTATCACCTGTGCTAAAGACCTTGTGAATGTTGTAACCACTCATACATTAGGGTAAAGCAATATAAATTCTATCACCTGTGCGAAAGACCTTGTGACCAAGCAAAGATTGATGCCATGCTGTTTGCACTGGTTTCACCTTTCTGATGAACCCGGTAATGCCGGGTGACTATAGCATGAACTGTTTCCGCTTCGCTGGTTTTTCCTTCCGGCCGCACCTGGAACCCAAAACAACTTTCTTCTACTACATCCGAGGTGAAAATATTAACAGAGAAAAATAAAAGAAATCACAACAGACCAACAAAATCATCACAGCAAATTATACCAGTATTGATGTCATCAACCCCATAGATCCAAATCCTGTACCAAAAAAAACAAACATTTTGAAAGAGCAGAATAAAGTTTCAAAATCCTGGCAACAGGCCCTAAGAAAAATCAACATCTTTTTACTTATTTCTCATGAGAGATTATAACAAGAATTACATTCACAAATTTACACAGTTCATTATCACAAACTGACACAAACCTTGGGCTAAGAAATCACTCTGCACATCCCCATCATAATTTTTGCACGCCCATGCATAACCACCTTCACTTTTTAGAGCATAAGCAACCATATCGTCAATTAGAAGATGTTTGTACCTAAATTTCAGCTAGATAAGTCATTGAGGAATCTCTTAAACTGCATAATTAACCACCATTCTGGGCAATATATCCAAAATTTATATCTCTGCAGCCTCAAACTTGGATTTCCATCGAGTTTCATAGACTTTCCTGAAATTGTGAATGGTAGTAACCACAAAATGTGGTTCATAACCCTCAATGATTACCTTAAACTCTTCCTTGTGTTTTCATAACTCTAAAACCTGCCGTTCGAAACTGAAAACTGCCGTGATTAATACTTTATAACTCTTATACAATTTTTGATGGAAAAATTTGTATAAAGAGGAGAATGCATGGTAGATGGTTCCCAAGCTTTTTTTTCTTATTCATTACCATCAAGTGAGAATTAAGAGAGTTTAGAAAACCTTTCTATCAATCCAAATTTGATAGCAACAGTAATGGCAAAAGGTAAGTTCCTTTGAGCAATTTAAGCTTCTGTAATTAACTTTTAAACAATAATTTTAGCTTCTAAGTTTACATTTGGTATTAGAGTTTATTAATAATCTCTGCCTCACTTAGTTTGATGGGCATTTTTAAAGAAAACACGAAATAAGAGTTATGGGTTTGCGATAATTTTAATTTTTATGCAATTTGAATTTGTATATTTTTTTTTTATGTAAATTTATATTATAAATCATCTTATCATTGAATTTATGATATTTTAGGCGTAAAAAAATATTAAAAATGATATTAAAAATGGCTAAAAACATAATTCGGGTTCGCTGTCGGTTCAGGGCGACCTGGCTGGATGTTGAATAAGACCCTTACTAGTAGATGAAATGTCAGCTATTTTTGGCTTGTATGGATCATATGTCATATGGGTTCTTTTCTATTTGGAAAATAAATTATTAAGGCCAGGGTTCAAACCCAAGCCCACCCTTCAGTATGCAAGCCTAACCACTAGGCCATACCTTGCTTATGTGTTATAAAGGCGCATTTATATACTTTTAACCGTTTTCAGCTCTATATTAATGGTATGAAAAATTTGAGATGCTCATAATTAAATTAATGTTTTGTATTTAAAATATATTTATTATTTTATAAATATTTTAATAAATTAAAATTAAATTAATTAAGAATTTAATTTAATTTTTAATTTTTGATAAAATTAAATTATTCAATAAATTTAGTCCAAAAATCTATTTTTGTTTATTATAATTTTGGTCTAAATATATGTTTTATATGTCATTTAATTTTAAATTGAATTTAAATAATTTTAAGTGCATATTATTTAAGTTTATTATATGCAAATTTAAATTCAATTTAAATATTTAAATTTGTGCATATTATTTATGTCATATTTAATTTAATTATATATTTTAAACATATAATTTATGTTTTGTATATGCAATAGTATAATTTGTTTGATTTATGTATTTATGTATACATTATAGAAATAGTAGTTAGTATGCAGATTCATTAAAAAAAAATACATAAAATTTAAGCAAATGATAAAATGACATATTAAGTACTATTATTAAGTATAGTTGTAGTATTTTATTTACTTCTAATTACATGTTTGGAAAAATTCAGTTTAAGGAGGTTGGACAATTAATGGACATTGCGGCTCAACTGAAAATTTTAGATGTGACAATGTCTGAATCTTTTCTTATGCACTATATCTTGAATTCACTTCCACAATCATATAGATTCTTCAAAATTTCTTATAATACACATAAAGATAAATAGTCAATTAATGAACTGTTGACCATGTGTGTTTAAAAAGAAGGGAGGTTGATTGCAGAGATGAGAGTAAATATTCAAAGTACATATTTGGCAACAAAAGGAAAGATTAACAAGAAAAGGAAAGACAAAATACCTGTTTAGGCTGAAATAAAAAAAGAATCAAAATATTTCTTTTGTAAAAAAAAGGGGACATATAAAAAAGGATTGCATTAAGTTTCAGTAATGGCTAAATAAGAAATGTATTTTCTTTTCTCTTGTAAGTTATGAATCTAATATGGCTGAAATTTGTCATAACACATGGTAGATTGACTCTGGTTCTACAATCCACATTATGAATGTTTTGTAAGACTTGCAAAACTTAAGGAAACCAATGGGAGCTGAGCATTTTATCTATTCTGAAAATAAAATAAGCTCAACTATGTAGGTTATTGGGACATACAATTTAATTTTTAATAGTGATTTTGTAATAAATTTGAAAAAGGCCTTTTATATTCCTAATTTTTCTAGAAATTTAATTTTTAATTATAAACTTGTACCCTATGGATATTCCTTCAATTTTTCATATTGTTTTGTGAAAATTTTTTATAAATCAAATTTTGTTGCAAATGGTACATTGTCTGATAGTCTTTTTCATATTAATTTATAAAATAATACTTGTTATAATATAATGCATACTCATACTGGTGCAAAAGGAAGTGTTATGAATGAAAATTTTTCTATATTGTGGCATTGGTGATTAGGATATATCTTCATAGAAAGAATCAAAAGGTTAATTAATGATAAAGTACTTAATACTTTAAATTTTACTAATTTTGAGACTTGTGTAGACTGTATAGAGGGTAAACAGGCCAATAAGTCAAAGAAAGGTGCCAAAAGGAGTTCAGACTTATTAGAAATTATATACACAGACATTTGTAGTCCTAGTATAAACTCATATGGTTACAAGTATTTTATCAATTTTATTGATGATTAGTCACGATTTATGTATCTTTACTTACTGAATACTAAGGATGAAGTATTAGATACCTTTAAAATATTCAAAACTAAAGTAGAGAAATAATATGGTAAACAAATAAAAATCGTGAGGTCTGATAGAGGTGGTGAATACTATGGTAGATACATAGAGAATGGACAAGCACTTGAACCATTTGCGAGATTTCTTCAAGAACATGGGATTGTTGCCCAATATACTATGCTTGATTTTTCAGACCAGAATAGTGTAACAGAAAAAAGAAATCGAACATTGTTGGACATGGTACGGAGTTTGTTTAGCAATTCCAATCTTCCTAAGTCATTGTGGACAGAAGCTCTTATGATAGTTGTGTACATATTAAAGCAGGTTCCAACTATGGCAGTTTCTAAAACGCCATTTGAGTTATGGAAATGTTGGAAATCGAGTTTGCAATATGTACGCGTTTGGGGTTGTCCTTGTGAAATAAGTGTTTATAATCTGCAAGAGAAGAAGTTATATCCTAATACCATTAGTGGATATTTCATTGGATATTTAGAAAGATCTAAAAGATACAGATTTTATTGTCCATCATATCACATTAAATTTATAGAATCAAGAAATACTAAATTTCTTGAGAATAACTTGATTAGTGGGAGGGATCAATCCCAAAATAAAATTTCTGATAATGATCATTCAGAACTGTCCACTTCAAGTTCTAAAGTGATTGTCATCAATAACATTCCTTCAGTACAAATGGATGTTGATCCAATAACGGTTGATATTCAACCAAATGATAATCAGATTCCACATATTGGTGATACTTTAATAGATCAGGCTGTTGAACAACCAATTGTACAACATACTCCTTAGAAAAATGTTGAAACAACATTAAGAAGATCTACTAGAATAAAAAGATCACCAATTTTTAGTAATTATATTATATATTTATAAGAGTCAAATTACAATATTGAAGCTGTAAATGATCTAGAAATGTTTTCACAAGCTATGAGTTATCAGCAATCTGACTTATGGGATAATGTCATTAAAGATGAGATGAATTTTATGTCAATGAATAAAGTTTGGGACCTTGTTGAGTTGCCTAAATGGTTTAAACCCATTGGATGTAAATGGATCTTTAAAACTAAAAAGGATTCATTAGGCAAAATTGAGAGATATAAGACTACATTATTGCCAAAGGATTCACTCATAAAGAATGAATCGATTACACATAGATTTTTTCTCCTATCTCTAAAAAGGATTCTTTTCGTGTGATCATGGCATTAATAGCTTATTTTGATTTAGAGTTATATCAAATGAATGTGAAAACGGTATTCCTTAATGGTGATTTGGAAGAAGAGGATTATATGACGCAACATGAAGGATTCTCTTCCAGTGATGGTGAGCATTTGGTTTGTAAGCTTAAGAAATCTATATATAGGTTGAAACAAACCTCCTAGCAGTGGTATTTAAAATTTCATGAAATTATTTCTTCATTTAGTTTTGAAGAAAATATCATAGATCAATGTATATACCAGAAGGTTAGTGGGAGTAAAATTTGTTTCATTGTTCTATATGTAGATGATATACTACTTGCAACAAATGAAAAAGAGTTTCTATATAAAGTAAAACAATTCATTTCTAAAAATTTTGATATGAAAGATATGAGTAAAGTATATTATGTCATATACATTAAAATACATAGAGACAGACATAGGGGTATTTTAGGTTTGTCTTAAGAAACCTATATCAAGAAAGTTCTAAAAAGATTTCGGATGAAAGATTATTCTCCAAGTATTGCACCAATTATTAAGGGAGATAAATTCAATTTACACCAATGCTCTGAAAATAATCTCGAAAAGGAATAGATAAACAACATTCCGTATGCTTCAACTGTTGGAAGCATTATGTTTGCTCAAGTCTATACAATACCTGACATAACTTTCGCAGTTGGAATGTTGAGACGATATCAGAGTAACCCAGGATTGAACCATTGGAAAACTGTAAAGAAAGTTTTGAGGTACTTTTAAGGGACCCAAGATTACATGTTTATGTATAGACAAGCTGATAATTTGGCAATTATTGGCTACTCAGATTCGGACTTCGCTAGCTGTGATGATTCAAGAAAATCAACATCTGTATACATCTTTATGTTAGCTGGCGGAGTTGTATCTTGGAGAAATGCTCAGCAATCATTGATTACTACTTTCACTATAGAGGTCGAGTTTGTTTCGTGTTTTGAGGCTACCTCTCATGGAGTATGGTTAAAGAGTTTCATATCTAGGCTTAGACTTGTGGATTCTATTTCTAGGCTATTGAGGATATATTGTGACAATTCAGCTATTGTATTTTTGGTTAAGTATAATAAAAGTGGGAGTTGAAGTAAACACATCGACATTAAGGACTTAGCCATTAGGGAACATGTTAAGGAAAATAAAGTGGTCATTGAGCACGTTAGCACTGAATTGATAATTGCAGATCTTTTAACAAAAGACATGCCATCATTAAGGTTTAATGATCATGTAATTCATATAGGACTTGGTTCCATTATGTAAACTTATACATATTGATATTAATGAAACTCTGTATGATATTTTCTCATTATGGTGTGCATATTTATGAAAGAGAAAAATTATTTATGATTATGACTTAGAATAAATATGAGATTTATTCATTAAGTTAAAATTATTAAAGAAGAACCAATGATAAACATAAGGTTTATTCATAAATTTTTACATATATAAAGGCAGATAAGAAACATAATAGATTGTAATACATGGATGAAAAGTTATCAATTTGAATAACCTATCGCCATGATTCATATATTTGTTTCTTAATTATGTGAATTTATGGATATTATGGACCAAGTGGGAGAACGTGAATGGAAGTAACTACAAAATGTGGTCCATAACCCTCAATAACTACCTTAAACTCTCCCTTGTATTTTTATAACTTTAAAACCTATCATTTGAAAGTGAAAACTGCCATGATTAATGCTTTATAACTCTTGTACAGTTTTTGATGAAAAAACTTGTATAAAGAGGAGAATGCATGGTAGATGGTTTCCAAACTCGTTTTTCTTGTTAATTACCATCAACTAAGAATTAAGAGAATTTAGAAAACTTTTCGATTAATCCAAATTTGATAGCAACAGTAATGGCAAGGGGTAAGCTCTTTTGGGCAATTTAAGCTTTCGCAATTAACTTTTAAGCAATAGTTTTAACTTCCAAACTTACAGAAAAATGTCCTTGAATCTGCAGAAAAGTGAAAAGAAAGTATCATCATGATCTTTACAAGGAAATACGGTTTCCACATTGGATAAACATTAAAAAGATGTATGACAGCTGAAGAACAAGGCCTACTAATAGTTCACAAAAAGGTCCACTCTCCAACCAATACATCAATCATAAGAGGAATCGTAATGGTCTAGAAAGGAAGGAAAGCAAGATGTATGGAAAGAAAAATGCAAGAGCAGCATACCTTCCATCATTTTTTTTAAGAATGATATTTTTTGTCCTAAGATAGAATGGCCATTTTTTCTAGTAAGTAGTGTTCATTGAAGCCTCAGCAAAAGCACGGATAGACAGTTTTCCAATTCATGTAGAAGGGCAATTATTTAGCTTTGAGCAGCTTGGCAACTGAACACTGAGTAAAAAGGAAAAAGAAAGATGAAAAAACTGCTTTTTCCTAGTCTTTACCTCATCAGTGTTATACATTGATAAAGCCACACCTCCATCCCCAGTAAAGTTGAAAACCTCAAACTGTGTCTTCTCATTGCATCCATCTAGTACTGCAAAGATAACAATTGCCTGAATAAGATGACAACACATGCAAGCACTAAAAAGGAAGGAAAGAAAAAATAGTGGAGGACCAAAAGAATAGAAAAAAGCAGTATAGGTTTATGTGCAGCAATTCTACATGTCTCTGTAGTAACGATAATGTATACAAAAAGGAAGCTCTCTACTGGATATAGTACTATTACCAAAAACTAATTTAAGTTTCCCGGAACCTGGGATAATTGTGTCAGTTGCTTGGTACTGATCACTAAAAGCATGCCTTCCAATGCATATTGGTTTGGTCCAACCCGAAAAGAATGAAACTTCATGTTGCTCTTCATATTTGCTTATAATTGTGACAATGGACATAAATATATTGATTTAATAGTGAACCTGTGACAAGCCTGGGAATGTTTATGCAGAAAATTGGTTCTTTGAAAACAGTGCCCGAAAGATAGGAAGGCGAAACTAATTTGTTTTTTGATAAAATTGTGGTAAAATAGCACACAACAGAAGTATTATCACTGACTATTTATTGACCATTCAAGATGTTACAAATTGTTCCATTTGCACTCTTCCACATTCTTTTCAAGTTGAATTCCTTAACCCGTCCTTCATCTGTCATAGTCCATTTGAAATTAAACAAATTTGTCAATGTTTGACCGCAACGAACACCATCCAAATAGTTCATACAATCAAGAAAAACATTTGCATCCAATTTTGGAGATGTATACCTTGAGTTATAGTTGCACACTTAATAGCTATATTATACCTACAATAACAGAATAAAAGACAAAATTACGAGCCAATTAGATGCAAAACTTACAACGGTCGCAACAAAGTAGATGAAATGAAACGGTTTAGTAACTGAATTACGAGCATAATAACAGGTATGAAAATAAAAAGAGATGGCAATAAAAACAGCGGAAAGAGTAGTGTGTCGTACTTGAGAGCAACTTGAGTGCTTTCTATGGTAACTTGATCATCGGTAGCATCATGATTGGTAAGGCTAAGATCAAAGTACTTAATATCTAACTCCAGAAACGGATTAATTAGCTGATATGAGAATCATCCAAATACAAAATTAGAAAGAAGAAATTAAGGATCTTGAGCAGATTAAACGCAAAAAAGAAACAGAACTGCCTTATTCTTTATGGAATTCCAAATAACTCGAGTCATTTCATCTCCTGCATTTGTTATCATATAGAATTCAGTGGATCAATAATTTTACAAAAACACTAGATGAAAACCAGTAGGAATATGACGGACTGTCGACTTCGACGATGGGGTTTGCCACCTTGATCTTCTGCGATTCCATTTATCAGGCTACAGATTATTATGGTTGTGATTCTAATATTGATCTGAGATCAAGGAACATAACAACAATAGGTCAAACAATCAAGGACGGAGAACGAGAAAAAGCAAGAAAAAGATATGTGTGTGGGAGTTCTAACCAATGGGCCCAATGTCGTCTCTATAATTTCTTTTCAGTTGCTGGAATCACGTTGGCATTGAAAATAAAGTAAAAAGATGATATCCAAACTGTTTAAGGGTGAATCTGTTACTGACTATTATTGAGTGGTGTTTTAAATGACGGCAAAACTATGCATTAATACTGGAGAACAGAGAGGAGGGAAATCTTAACTTGTTTCATTCCTTTCTTCCATTACTAATAGTGAATGAATTTCAATGCAAAGATCTAGAGAGTGGACTAATTCATGGCCAAACAGCTGTACGGATATAGCTCAACTTATGGAGCAGCAGCCGTGGGAGGTGGAAGTGGGATTCCAATTTCATCGGCACCTCTCGTTCCTTGGCTGACCCTTACCATTTATCAGACTTAGCCATTCGTTATTATCCTGATCACTCCAAGTACTCTTCCTCGTCCATTTACGAAACATTGAGGTATTCCGCCACCACTACGTCGTTGTATTTATCGTCCCAGCAACCATGGCTGCCTGGTGTCGATCCCACTAACCACCTTATTGCCGGTACCAAACGACACTCCGAAGGTTACTTCTTTTCCCTTTTTTTTTTTATTTCATTCCATTCCATTTGTATGTACTACATTTACACTAATAACCGCGTAACAAATCAAGTTTTATTGTTGGAACACTATTTTATAATTCAATTCTAGTTAGTAATCATTTCCTTTTTGTAAAAGAATGGACTTTTAAGTTGTAAGTTTCCGATTGTTAAGGAGTCTAACTAGATTTTAGAAAGTTTCCATTTTTCTTTAATGCATTTAAGTGGGTTGGGAACACATTCGAGAGTCGAGTGTATTGCCCAGTACCTGTACAATCAAATGCCCAGCTTACGAGAATATTGTATGAGTTCACATTCCTTATGCTTGACCAGGCATCTATTAATAATGCTTCAGGTATGGGACAAACCTCATAAAATTGCCAAGTAGTTTGTTTAGGTGAAGAGAGTATCTCATTTTCTCTTTGTTACACCTGCAGTTCATACACTCAATCATGGAAAGAATTTTGACACTGTCATGATATAGTATTTGTACTAATCCAATAATTATTGAGTAGATAACTATTGAGTAAATATTATCTATTTTGAACACACAGCTCATCACGAGTTATAAAAATCTAAGCGTCTACTTAATTAGTAGAATAGAAATTATATATCATATAACTCAGATTTACTCATTAGTAATGTAGAGTGTGATATTTTTCCTTCCTTTGGACATCGTATCCTTGTGAGAAAGTTAGACAAAATATTTACATATTATAAGACATATCATAAATCATAATATATATCATAAGATATATCATAAATCATAACAGAATATCTACACATTAGATCGCAGGCTGGTTCTGATACTATATGTAACAGCTCATGCCTAACAATTATTAAGTAGATATTGTCCTCTAGGACTAATAAGTACTAAGTAGATATTATTTATTGTGAGCATATAAATTTGTTATTGAGTTTTACAATCCAAAATACTTCTACTTAATTAGAACCTAAACTATATATATCATAGAATCCAAACTTACTCGCTAGACTAAATATTACAACAACCAAATAGCTGCCCAAGAGCCCAGGAGAGCCAGATTGCCCTGTACGTAGGATATCAACTATTAGTTTTCATGTAAATTTTGTGATGCTCACTTGAGCTTTTGAAGTTATAATTCTTTCATTGTCTATTTATGTGTTGCAGTACTTTCTGAAAACTCAGAAGTACAAGTTTAATCATCTAAGAGATAAATTGACTACTTTGGTTGGTGATATTTGCACAAAATATGATAAATTAGTTCACTATTACGTTGCTTTAAGAAATACTGATGTTACTGCTTCACCGGATAGGCCATGTGAGCCCTTATGTGCTGCAAGTATTTTTTACTTTTATTTCTTTTAGGAGCAAAGGTATATACTTGAATTCTAATTTAGTCTTCCTATATCCTATAAACTTGTCCTTTTAATTTAGTCTTCCTATATTATATAATTTGTAAACAGTTCTATCTGAAGAATGGAACTTGTAAATTTGATGTAACTTGCAAATTTCATCATCTAAAAGATATCCAAATACTATCATCTGGGAAAGAAATGGTAACAGCGAGCAGAGTGAATCATTATTTAAGACTGAAGGTACAACTAGATTTGTAAATCCGAGCATGCCCTTTGTTTCATACACCCTAACAGTGTTATATAACTCCAAAGGACTTCCTATAAACTCGGAACGTATTAGTTACTAATTTCTCCAACCAACAATTGCTTCTGCTCTATTTAATATGACGTTTTTTTTTAAGTGTATTAATTTCATTCTTTCTTGTAAATTTTGCTTGTTCAATTTGTTAGAGCTTTCAGTCCCTTACCTAAGATCTTAAGTTTTTAGGTCCACTGTTGATAACATAGTATTGGAGCTAGTTTGGCCAACTGTTCTTGCAGACAAAACCCGTCATTATTAATTGATTAACTTATAACAAGTTATATTTGTTGTTAAGTTTGTGGTGGTGGTGGTGTCTAATTTATGAGCAAGTGCATGTAAAGGGGAGTGTACAATTTAAATACTGTTGTCAAACTCTTTCTTAATAGTTAAGTATTCAGGTCTAGTAAGTTAAGATAACAGAAGAGTGTAATTTGTTTGGTTGCAATCAAAGTGAAACAAACTAAAAGAAAATGAAGAAGAATGGTTCTCGTTTTTTTGTTTCTTTTTTCATATGTGAATATACAACTTCATACAACTATTTATACTTGGTTACGGATTATTCTAGATTAATTTCATTACAATATAACTAACTATCAATGCATTGAAGTAATTCTTATGCAACTAACATAACTGAAAACTTTTAGCTCCAACGGCATCTTGGCAACTTTGACCAGCTGCTTCTCATTCAACTTCGTGATGTTGCACTTTTACTTGATGAATTATGACTATACTAACATTCCCCCTAAGCTCAAAGGCGAGGAAACACATTGAGCTTGTGTCAAAGATAAGAAAACTGAAAGAAAGCAAGAAAGTTGGTTAAAGCACCAACAATTTGATCCTCCGATGGAATATATCGAATATCTAAGGATTTACTAAGCACTTTATCACGAATGAAGTGCAAGTTGAGTTCAATATGCTTGGATCTAGCATGGTAGACAAGATTTTTTGCAATAGTAACAACACTTTAATTATCACACCAAAGAATTAGAATATGGGGTGAAAGAAATCGCAATTCACCAAGCAATGATTGTAACCAAGAAACCTCTACTGTAGCAGCTGCTAACGCACGATATTCACCCTCAGTATTGGATTTGGACACAACCTGCTATTTTTTGGATGACCAAGACACTAAGTTATTACCCAAATAGATTGCATATGCACAAATGGATCATCTGTCATTAATATAATATGCTTAATTAGCATTTGTAAATCCTTAGATTAGACACTAACCACCCTTAGTGAACCAAAGATTATAAGAAGATATGGCTTTTAGGTAACGCAAAACCCGTTAACATGCTTGCCAACGAATCAAAGTTGGGGCAGATAGGAAATGACTAAATTTATTGATAGTAAAGGCAAGTTCTAGCCTTGTTAAAGTAACATACTATAACCCTTCTACAATACTACAGTATAGAGTAACATTTGCAAATGCATCACCACCAGATTTGGATAATTTCAAGCCATAAGTCATTGGTATGTTGTTGCCTTTGCATTCAAACATGTTTGTCCTATCCAAAAGATCATGAATATACTTGGATTGGGATAAATGAATACCTACGATTATTGAAGTAATCTTAATTCTGAGGAAAAAATTGAAATCTTTAAGATCTTTCAAGGCAAATTCTTTGTTAAGTCTAGCAATAAAACCTTATGCAACTACAAAATCAGAACAGGTGACTAAGATGTCATCTTCATAAATTAGCACCAAAAGAACACATAACGTATCATGTTTAAAAAACATAAAAGTGTTAGCCTTCGAATTAGAAAATCTCCACTAAATCAGAGAGCTTCGAAGACGATCAAAGTAGGCTCTTGGAGCCTGTCGTAATCCATATAATGCCTTATTAAGTTTGCACAGATGAGTGGTAAACCTACTGTTAATAAATCCCTCAGGTTGTGGTATAACAATATCCTCAATAAGATGACCATTTAGAAAGGCATTGTTGATATCTACTTGACGAATACGCCAACCATTCATAACAGAAAGTAAAATGACAATTCGAATGGTAGCTGGCTTGACAACTAAACTAAAGGTATCTAGAAAATCAACACCTAGAGTCTACAAGAATCCTTTTACAACAAGCTTGGCTTTATGCTCGGATATAGTGCCATCTGAGCTGAATTTTGTTCAGAATATCCATTTATTATCAACAACTTTATGATTAGAAGAAAAAGGAATCAAATCTCAAGTGTAATTTCTATAAAGGGCATCAAACTCTTCTTTTACAGTAGACTTCCAAATAGGAATCTTCAAAGCTTCCTTGGCAAACCTTGGTTGAAAAGTAACCGAAGTTTCAATAGAAAAAACCTTGAGTATACTGATGCCATTTTTAGATCGAGTGACCATAGAATGTGTATTCATTGCAAAAGAAGTAGCATAAGAATTTACATGGTCTTACTGTGAAGAAGAATGAGAATAATGTTGAGGTAGTGGCTGCTAAGAAGATCTTGAATTCAAGGATGTCTCATGATGATGATGTATGGTAGTAGATGATAGTAATAGTGAGACAATAAGAATAGTAGTGAGAGGGACAGTAGAACTTGAAGAGGAAGGCTGAGAGGACATGAAATTGTGAGACAATGAGAATAGTAATAAGAGGGACAGTAGAACTTGAAGAGGAAGGCTGAGAGGACATGAAAAAAAAAATGCTCAAATGGGAACATGGACTCATCAAATATGACATTCCCTACATTGAACACCCGATCAGAGGAATGCAAACATTTATAGCCCTTGTGTAAAGGACTATATCCCAAAAAGACACATTGTGATGAATGAAAGTTGAGTTTATGAGTGTTATAACATCTAAAATAAGGATAGTATACACAGCCAAACACTCGAAGAAAAGAATAATCAGGTAGCTTATTATACAGTTTCTGGAAATGAGACACATTATATAAAACAGAATAAGGCAATTTGTTGAGCAAATAAGTGGCAGTATGAAATGAGTCCCACCAGTATTGTAATGACATTGATACTTGAGCAAGTAAAGTCAATCACAGGTCTGAAATACTTCCATGTTTTTGTTCAATAACCCTATTTTGGTTGTGAGTGTAAGGATAAGACAATCTAGACTGAATACTATGTATCTGTAAGTAACTAAAAAAAGATAAAAACTCCCCTCTAGAATCTAATTGAAGATATTTTATTTTCCTATTGAATTGATTTTCAATAAGAAGTTTAAAGTTAATGAATATTGCTAAAGCATCATAATTCAATTTAAGAGGAAATATCTATGCATACTGACTGCAATCATCCACAAAATAGATATAGTATTTAAAGCCAGCAACTAAAATGGGAGCAGAAGGCCCCCACAAATCAGCATGAATGATTTCTAATGTGTTGGTGGTTTTGATGGTTATTGATGGAAAATGCAACTTATGATTTTTGCCCAATTGACAAGCTGAATAGAAATTCAAAGAGAAGCAGTTACTGCTATTATGTAATAGATTACATGTTATCAATACAAACTGAAGTGTTCTTGAATTTGGATGACTAAACCTATGATGATACAATTCAAAAGATGACTCCATATAGCTAGAGAAAGCATGATATTATGTATTGGAAATCAGTGAAAGATCATGCATACTGCACTAGTAACATTTATTATAAATAGTTTTATTGCTTGACACTAAGGTAACTTTATTGTTTGATACCAAGTATGAACTCAGAGATGACAACATAAACACCATGAATAGAATGGAGGATTTGTTACGTTTCTTTTCATTTGAAGAACTTCCAAGTTGAAGCTTATACAGCCCCCTCATAGCCACTCCTCTCAGCAGAGTTATCATTGTCTTCTTGTCCTTGATAACACAACAAGAACCAGTAAATTCAACAATGACATCATTACCAATTGTTAATTGAGATATGCTAATTAGATTCTTAGTTATCCTTGGTACATGCATCATATTATTCCGATATAAAGTGTTTTTGAATGAATTTGCCCCATTTTTAAAGCATATGATAGCTGAACCATAATGTTTTATATTCAAACATTCACCATTGCCAACAATTAACTTTTCACTGCCAGAGAACTGACCTTGACTATTCATGTTTTGTAGATTATTTGTGATATAATTTGTAACTCCACTGTCTATATACCATCCTTCATCAACAAATGAACCTTTTGCTTGTGTGTTAGTGATAAAAGCTGCCTTATTAGATTGATTAGAGGCTTGAGAATACCCTTGATATTGACTTTGTTCTTGTTGAGTCTCAATCACATGATTTTGCTGATATGGTTGTTGTGGAATGTAGTTTGGTTGAATCTGTGGAAGCATATATTTGCTGTATGTCTTATTTTATGACAGATCTGACAAAAAGGTTTAGAATTACCTTTTGCACCTAGCCAATTTCTTCCAAACTAACCACCTCGTCCTCCTTGCATACCTCTTCTTTTACCATTAAACGAATTACTCTTATTGTAGTAATGATTGTATCCTTATTGGCCTTTCTTCTGAACAGCCCTTGCCTAAGAATAATTTGCAACAAAAGTACCTTATGCATTAGTGTTATTGCTTGAATTCTGTTGTTGAATTCTGCTTTCATGAGTTAAGAGCATTGAGTATATATCATGTATACTCAGTTCATCATTTCTTCCAGTAATGAACACCACGACAGAGTTGTATTCTGCACCTAATCCTTCAAGCAAATATAGGACAAAATCATCATTAGTCAAGGAAAACCTGCTGTTGCCAAATTGTCCGCAATGTTCTTCATCTTTAAGAAGTACTCTGTCACAATCAAGCCTTCCTGCTTTATTGACTGGATCTAAGATCTTAATTGCAGTACTTTAGCCTTTGATTGTGAACCAAACTCCTTGGCTAAAGCATTCCACCCTTCATATAGTGTCTTGCAATTTATCACCAAATTGATAACATTCTTACTCATTGATGACAGTAACTAGCCAAGCAACAGCTGATCTTGCTGCTGCCAAATGGTAAAATTAGGATTCTCAACTGGAAATCCCTCTCTGCTTTCAGATATGAATCTCGGTGGACAGAATTGATCTTCAAGAATAAAGTTTTCCAAGTCGTTTCCCTTGATTGACGGCAGAACCTGCGACTTTCAGGTTAGGTAATTCACTCCATCGAGTTTGATTGGAGTTATGAATGAGAAGGAACTGTCTGAGATTGCTAAATTGGTGGTAGCCATAAAAGCTCTGATACTAAGTTAAGAAAATAGGAGAGTGTAGTTTGTTTGGCTACAATAAAAGTGAAAGAAACTGAAAGAAAATGAAAAAGAATGGTTCTTCTTTTTTTGTTTCTTTTTTTATATGTGAATACACAATTTCAGACAGCTATTTATACTTGGTTACAGATTATTCTAGATTAATTTTGTTACAATATAACTAACTATCAATGCACTGAAGTAACTTCCTCTACAACTAATGTAACTGAAAGCTTCCAGCTCCAACGGCATCTTGGCAGCTTTGATCAGCTGCTTCTCATTCAACTTCGTGATGCTGCACTTTTACTCAATGAATTATGACTATACTAAAACAGTAAATATTTGTTCTTTATTATCTGTTTAAAGAAACATAAAATTGTATCTTTGTTTATGGTTTACTCATTTCTTTTCTATGTTTGTGTCATTAACTTAATGGTGCCATAGGGGACTTTCATTGAAAAATTTATCTTTTGCTTCTATTAGGGCCATTCAATCTGAAAACTAGAAAGTGAATTCGTTGTTATTCACGTTGAACATTTTATTTAAGAAAATTTACGAAGTGGGAATGTCAAGAGATGCTTAAATTTCTTCTTATCTCATGTGTATCAGTTGCAAATATGGTTCCACTTGCCGCTACAGTCATCCTGACAGGAATGGCATGCGTATAACACAGATAAAATTTTAATGGTTGAAATGTCCATCTCAACACTTGCGTTTCAAAAATTTTCGTAGGTTAATATTTGCAGCCATCAATCCTCCTGCTTCTACAGTTGGCCATCCTCTTACAAACTCGCCAGAAGCTAATTTAAGCATTGGTGTTGTCAATTCAGCTGACTCAATATATCAAGCCATTGACCCCAGATTAGCTCAGTCAGCAGTAAGTCTGATACATTTTCATTCCTTTAATTAGCTGCTTCTGTCAGAAAAAAGAACTATGTCTAAAAACTGAAGCTCTTTGCTTATTTGCCATTTGCAGATTGGAGTTAGCCCAAGTCTCTACCCTCAACAGGCAGGCCAGATGGAATGTGATGTGCACGTTTATCTAATTCGATATTCTATGAGTTGGAAATTATCTTAATGTTGTTACTTTTATTTATCGTTTCTGTCATTGTTATTATTGGCACTTGGGAAATTTTCGCTTATTTTTCAAGATATTCTTGTATAATAATTTTTTTTGGCGCACACCTGGGTTGCATTTTCCAGTTTCTGTTGGTATATGGTTGAAATCTGGCATTTGAGATGAATAAATTTTAAGAAGAAATTTTCATTTATGCATAAAGATTACCATTTACTTAGTCAAGACACGGTTTCTTCGGGAATTAACATGACCTTACTGGCAATAATTTTTACTGTATTCTGTTAAATGTAGAACTATATGAAGACTGGTGTACGTAAGTATGTGGAAAGATGCAAGTTTCACCACCATTCAACAGCAAAGCAAGCTTCTCAGGAGAAAGGTTTGGCTCACTATTGCAGGATTCCCTAGGAAAGGGACATGGATATTCATTCGCCACCCCGTAATTAGGGTATAGCATATTGAAATCTTTTCATCCTATAATTCTGGTAAAGCATATTGAGGTTACCTCCTCAAAAAGGTAGAATTAGTTCGCGGGGTATAAAAAAAATGAAACCTTTTGTCTCAATAAAAAACTGTCGTTTGGACTCTCTTATTTTTTCTTCTTTTTCTTTAAGTTTCTTTGTTCGTATCAAAATAAATAAAATACCGTGGTTAACCTCAGTGTGTGATCTGTCCTCTTTATCAAGTATCAAAATTATAATATGCAGGGTACATACTATCCTAACTTTGGGCTCGAGGCAAGTTAAGGAAAATACTGTTTTATGAATTTTGTCCCCCTATTTTTAAATTGAAAGTATATATTTTTATCAACTGTTCTGTTCATATCCTGTTAATTATGCATGACATCACATTGTATGCACTTATCAGAATGGAGAATAATTTTATGATATTTTAATTCACTAATTAAAATATTATTTACTTTAAAATTTAATAATTTCCATAATTTTTTTTTTTTTATATCCAAACGCTTTTTTCAACTTTTAACCATGTTGACATTCCCCTTCTATGGTATGAACACGGAAAGACAGTAATGGGGAAAATATTGTTCAATTTCCCTTCTTGATTCACTGGGCAATTAGAGACGATTTTTTTAAAAAAAAATTTAAATGTGGGATGAACTTAATTCTTCAATTCCAATGAGTTTACAAGAGTGCACAATTTCATACATACAAATGTATTTATGTGCATAATATATGCAACGGGAGGAGAGCACTGATATGAGTGAAACACTTTGAAAAGGTGTTGTTCATTGTCCATGTTATATGAGGACTAGTACACGCATGCATGGTTCAGCATGCAAGTTTGATCACCCACCCCCCAGGGAGGTCATGGCCAAGGCAGCCTAGTAAGGCACATCTACAGTTAGTGAGGAAGTTGGGGGAGATGAAAAAGAGGCTGAAACTGCTTAGTGCAGCAATAAGGTCCTAACAAGAATGACCGGATCCAGAAGCGAGGAACTTTTTCCTACAGGTCTTTTTTATTAAATTGGTGTCCCTCGTGGTATTCCTCTAGACCTACTTAAACATTATATGTGGCTGACGGGATATGTAAGCCATGTAAATATCGTGCAAATTTTTGTCGATCCATTATGAAATCTTTAGTACTTTTTAAGTGCAATATCTCTCTTGCATATAAAGAGCTGGATTTGGCACAACAGTTAGTTTGTTTCATTTTCCCGTAAGCGAGGGCATTACCTACCAAACCCATAGTAATCAGAAAACGATGTTTGAGCGAAGGGTGCACCAGTTTTACTGCTCTTGTTCATGACTGCAAGTCCTCTGTCTTGACAAGGCAATATGAAATGGGCCTCTTCTATAGATTCAAATTACCATGTATTTTGAAATGTGGGCTCTGACTAAGAAATTACGGGCCAACTTGTAAAGATACAGTCCAACTTAGAAGAAAAATCCGAAAGGCCTGGCTCACCCAATAAACATTTTTCGTTTTGTTATTTCTTTTTCTAGAGTAAATAATTATGAGGTTTTCTAGATGTCTTAAATTTTGGGTTCATTTATAATTTTAGTTCATTTTAAATTTTCTTTTGATTAAATCATAGACTTTTGGATGAAAATGCTTCTATCTTTTTCTTTTACTAATTTTTTCCCTACTAAAAATGGATATAAAATTAAAATTATATATTTTAAATTCACAAGTTTTAATTTATCTCAAATATTATTTTTTATACATTTTGATTGTTACTTCGTAACAAGTGCATATTGTGAAAGATTTTTTAATATCTATGATAGCTTATATTTTTTTTAAATGAATGAAACATTCTAATATGAGATTATTAAGAAGAAAAGCGAGATGTACAATTATAAATAAATTTTTTTTTTTTTCAAGAAAAAAGTTGGCGTATAGACAGAACCTAAGATATACAAGAAATCAGGTTAAGGGAGGCCGGCATGGTAAACCAAATCAATTTTGACTTGCACCAAATTTAAAGATTATGGATTTGGGCATATAAGTTTAATGCTAAAACTAACCCAGTTATAATATTAATAACAATGGTTTTATAGAAAATTTTAAGTTAAATAGTATTACTATGTTATTTAATTTTAAACCTTCACTTCTATTAATCAATAACTACAATTTAAAATTTTATCAATTAATAACTATAATTTAGAAAAGAAAAAATTATAATTAATTTTTTTAGACAAAATTTTTTTTATTAATATGTACTAT
>CP135533.1:1718260-1733528 GCA_032402905.1 Khaya senegalensis
AAATAGTTAATTAATTTTTGTTGAACTAATTTAACTGTATTAATAATTAAATAAATATTTAAATAATCAATTATTTATATTTATTATCTAATCCAATCAAACTATGTCACACACCAAACACAAAATAATATTACATATAATTTAAATTTAATTTTATCCTATCTTATCTATAATATTTAATCTAAATTAATTCGATCGGACCTACAACTATAACCTAGAAAGTCCAGAAGTAACTAAAAGGAAGGCTCGAAAACCTCGGGCCAAGAAAGTGTAACGCCAATCCAACAACATTTAAAAGACCGAGCCCCCAAAAGTGAACCAACCTTCAACGAAACAATCGAAGTCGAACCTAGGAAACCCACCCAAAATAAAACCTCCATCTTCCTAACCCATAAATCACATTAAAAATGTATATACATATATATATATATATATATGCATATATATCATGTACACTAACCTAAAAATAACAATTATTAAAAGTAAAATCAAAATATTTAAAATTATCATTTTACTTTTATATTTATTAAACTTTTATAGTTGAAACTCGAAAGTAATATTAAACATTTTTTTGACAAAAAAAATATATTCCAACAAAGAAAAATAAAAAAAATTATAAGTTATATTTAATTAAATTGTCATCGCTTATTTTTTTATATATTTATTAAATTTATTTTTTATTGATGAGAAGATGATTACTTATCACCAGCATATTTAATATTTTAATAATGCTAAGAACACAAATTTTTATATTAATTTTATTAATATAAATTATTGTGATAATTTTATATCGTTATCATATGTCACATACAAATTTTTTCTCACTCTTGAAATTATAAAATATGTCACAATAATATATCAACATTCTATAAATTTGTATTAACAAGTTTATATATGTGATAATACTTTAATATTATCATTTTTTACTCTTAATATTATTGTTTTCTTTTGTATTATAATATATCAATATTATTTAGCCTTTTTGATTAAATTATCGTGTATTTTAATTAATTATTATAATTACAAAATAATTTTATTTTATGAATACATTTTAAAAATTTTAAAGGAGTATTTACTTTGAAAAGGCTATGTAAAGGTAAACATAGGATTCCCTTCGTGATTAAGTCAGAAGATATTAATGTGAGAAAGTAGTAATCGTAAAGGCAACGGCGCAAAGGAACAGAACAGTTGTGCGTGCAATATTATAAATTTACAAGTGTTATATATACCTTTACAAAGAGAAAGGAAGGATGACAATCTGTGCAATGCAATAGCCATAATTCGGTGTTTCACACCGTGTTTGACCAGGAATCGTCCATAATTTGGTTTATTGCAGGGAGAGTGAGAGGTTGCGTGAGAATCCATTCGGCTGTGAAATAATGCAATCAAAATCCCATGCATATATTATATTATATAAAATATTTTAATTAAATAAGCCAACCGAGACCTTGGATTGTGTAATATGTGTTGGATCAGCACGTGTATATGCCACGGACTTTCAGGATTTTGCTTTCTCGTCGTCCATGATTGATGATCATATTCATCCACGCCCTTCTCCCGTGCAAAACCACTTATCCATTATACTATATATTCTTCAATTCATTCATGATATTTTGTATTAAATTAAATCATAACTTTTTCTCCAATATTGACCTTAATTTCTATAATCAAAATCGAAACAAAGAAAAAAATGGATTGAATATAATTCCTCCTTCCATTTTATTAGTATAAAATGCATGGCTAACAGGCTAAACATGCATTTTGTTGATTTGAGGACTCCGAAACAAATTAAGGAGAGCAATGCGGTGGTCTACAGTCTTACTGATTTTACACGTCGAGCTCGGATCACGTATCATGCATATTAAAATATATAAAAATGCCATGAAACGGCGTAATGATCCCCATCTACTGCTTCCGCGAATTAATACTGTTAATTAATAAGAATTAACAGTGAAGTAAAGAAATCACATGTTTTGAAAAAACTAACAGTACTTGCACTGAATTTTATGGAAGCCCACCCACTTTGATTAATAGGATATAAGGGCAAGCAATCCAGTCGAGTACAGTTGATCATCCTCCTGAGATAAATTGACCAAAGCTGTAGTGTGCTTATTATTCATTGGTGAACCTTGTAATGGTAGCTCCTTTAGTGTCCTAGGCCGGAATCCGGTGATCTTAACAAGTTATTAAACCCTTCATCATCTCAATGGTAGTCTTAATTTGTTAATTAAAATTGAATATGATTGTCATCATTTATTCTTTTTTTACCCATAACAATTAGCAAGCTCACTAAAAATGCATGCATGCAATTGTTGAACGGTCTAATGTTTACAAAACTGTTGTGGAATGTTATATGCAATTAGAGAATTTTGAAATCTAGCAAGCTATATATAGTATGCTATCAAATCTCTAGAATCATTTCCTTTATTTAAATTATAATATGTTTTTAAATATATATCATCAGCGTGACAACAGAAGAAGAATTAAAAAAATTAAAGAGGAAAAAATAAAATAAAACAAGATAGGCGGTGGAATATTGAAGGAATAAAAGGGGAATTCCTTCATTCCTCGCTGACTCTTACCCTGTCCGGATGTGTTTAATTGTAGACAGAGAGATATTTGAATTAAAGAAAGAACAGGTTAAAAATAAAATAAAATAAATAAACTGTCAATATAGTAATTGACAGCTAAGCAGATTTTGTTCACTCTAATGAGGCGAATTTAGGGATTAGGGTCTCCCATTCAACGGACATTTACCAAAGACTTTTTATTTGATCGTTCATGCTCACATGAAATTGAGAAGACAAACTTGATAATCGTAGTCAGTCATAGGCACATAGATATCTAGTATTGACTTAGCCTTCCTTTTTTTTTTTTTTCTAATATTTTACTATTATTATTTATCTATTTCCGTTCCCATTCTCGGTTGTTAGTCTTACTCCGTTCACAATCAAACCTGGACACTGATCCAAATATCACCTCTTTCTATATATCAATCTCTCTATCTTAAAAAGCCACATCGTGCGCTTGAAGCTAAGAAATTGGCCACCTCGGTGCATTCCTTTTCTTCTTCAGCTTGTCTTTTTTTTCTGTCCCGGAGAGAAATTTCTCCACCATTGAAGGTTTGATCCTTGTTTTGTTTTTAACTCCTCATTTTGCTTTTGCGCGCATTTTTCTTTCTTCCAAAAATATTGATCAGCTTTGTCTTTATAAAGGCAGCATACATGAAATGGTTTTTATATTTCAAACTTAAATATATATACACCTTACGACTCAATATATTTGGTGAATCAAAGTCTTGACTTCTTTTTTCTTCAAATTTCAAGTCACGATCCATTGAGACTGATTTTAGTTTGTTAGGGCAAAAAAGGAGTCATATCTAAGTATTTGGAGTTCAATCTTCTTAAAGAATAGACTGTTTATAATAAAATTGTAAATTGCTTTTAGAGGCCTGCTGTAATTAATATAATTCTAGATTTAGTTATATGAAGCTCTGCTTATTTGTTTTGTTTTTCCTCTTTTAGATAATTTATTCATCTTGTTTTGAGATCTTCACGAAAAGGTGAGAACGACACCATGCATGCTTTGAAGCAACCTTCTATTCAATCTGTATTCTCTTCTAGCTAGGGTCGAAAGCTCCAAATATTTCATATCTCATATCTTAATAGCATGAAAAGAAAAGAGGGGGGAACAACTCGTACATAATATGAGAGGTTTTGAACTAGATTTTTTTCCATAAAATAATATTCGAAATAGAAACAAACAATAATATGGTAAATAATGACTTCCTGTATGCTTTTGATCATGTGATGATCAATAGATTGGTAGCTTCTTCTTCCAGATCCTTAATTTTTCTAACTAGTAAAAATAATGTTTCCTGCTTTTCGATTTTATTCAAGCGAGAGAATTAACATTCAATGTGATTAAATTTTCTGCCAGTTCCTATTTCGATCTTGTCTCTCTAGGTTTGACTCCAAATCTGATTCTAAGAAACTACTCCTGCGTCCATACAAGTGCGAGCATGGATTTTCACGTATCATAAGACATCTCAATTAGAGCAATTATCCTTGTTGAGTCCAGGACCAAAAACATAAAATATTTTCTTAGTATCATGCTTTAATCTCTCTTTCTTTTTACAAGGGAACAAAATAGCAACTAGATCGTAGAGGATGATGGCAGGAAATGGACAATTATCTGTTCCTCCAGGTTTCAGGTTTCATCCAACAGATGAAGAACTCCTGTATTATTATCTGAGGAAGAAAGTGTCTTACGAAGCCATCGACCTCGATGTAATTAGGGAGGTGGATCTCAACAAACTCGAGCCTTGGGACCTCAAAGGTAATTTACATATTCTCCTTAGTTTATAACATAGGAACCCTTATATGTGTGTGTGTGTGTGTGTGTGCATATATATATATATATATATATTATTTTGCATGTATATCTCACAATTGAATTATACAGACTAATGGTTTTATTGAATGATAAATGCTATGTTAGAATTGCGGGAACAATTTCCAGTTTTATACTCAATATAATCAATCTGCAGATCATTGCAGTTTTCAACTGAGCTAGATTAACATTTAAAACAGTCGGTGAATAGTTATTTCATCTTGTCATGTAAATATTCTGATATTACATATTCTTTCTTCTTGCAGATAAATGTAGGATTGGATCGGGTCCTCAAAATGAATGGTATTTGTTCAGCCACAAGGACAAGAAATACCCAACAGGAACTCGAACAAATAGGGCAACTACTGCTGGCTTTTGGAAAGCAACTGGAAGGGACAAGGCCATCCACGTCAACAACTCTAAGAGGATTGGCATGAGAAAAACCCTTGTTTTCTACACAGGACGTGCCCCTCATGGCCAAAAGAGTGATTGGATCATGCATGAGTACCGGTTGGACGATGACAACTATGAGATTCGGGTATGCAGACGTCACACACATATGTGCATGTTCTATTCTTGACCAACTTAGCTAGCTAAATATCAGAATACAGAAAGGCGAAAGCAAACTAGTAATTGCCACAATTGTTTCTTATCATTTGATTTTGATTCACAGATTCGATATTTAGACATGTGCCATGCTCAGTGTCTTAAGCACTTCTGCTAGTTGTTATATATTCTTGATTCCTACATATTTTTACTCTTAAAAACTTAATTCTATATATGGTGATATTTCTTTGACTATTATTCAATTAGCAGGAAGATGGCTGGGTGGTCTGCAGGGTTTTTAAGAAGAAGAATCACAATAGATGTTTCCAACCTGAAGTTGCTCATCAAGAAGAACACTTCTCCTACATGAAGGCTGGTGTTTCTTCTGTTCCAGTGGAGCCAAAACAAAGTCAAATGCAAGCTCTATATGACTATACCTTTGATGGTTCCATGAATCTTCCGCAGTTGTTTAGTCCAGAATCAGCTGTTACCCCATCCTTTGTGTCACCCATCTCTTTGAACAACATGGAGATTGAGTGCTCACAAAACTTGTTGAGGCTAACATCATCAGTTTCTGGATTCATACAACACGAGAGATACAACGTTGATTGGTCTTTTCTAGACAAGCTCCTTGCATCTCATCAGAGCCTGGAGTATCAGAATTCGCAAAACAAACGCAATGCTTCATCATAATTTGGTGATGTGGGTACTTCAACTCAAAAATTTCCATTTCATTACCTTGGCTGTGAGACCGACATTTTGAAAATTTCCAAGTAGAGTTGAAAGTATTCAATATTAAATTTTATAGCATTAATCCATATATGGGCAGACAATTTTACTTTGCATTAGTCAAGCAGTTGTATTAAATTAATTTCCTTCGTTGGAATTATACCCTTGAAAATTTCTGAGTTTGCTTTTGAATATTAAGATGTATATAGTTAAGTTTTAAACCATTAGTATCAAGTAATCCTGCTCGAATGGCACTTCAAGCAGGAAGATTGGATGGATTAGAGTACTTTTTTTTGTAGTTATATATTTATTTAGACAACATTTTTTTAATTACTATAGGGTAAATATAATTGATTCTTTTTGTCTTTATTTTTGTCTGGATAATAACATTATTTTTTTAAATGAATAAGGGTAATATATATGAATATTAATTCTTTCCTAATTTTTTTTTATTTTTAACTTTTAACATACATAAATAAATAATATAACTAAAAATAAATTGTGTAAATATTTTATAGTGTAAATTAAAAATATTAATATAATAAAATAGATTAGGAAAAAATATCTACCGATATTTTTAGAACTAGACTACTTAATTTTTCTTTATTCCACTTATAATAATCATATTAGCCATCCTACTATTCTCATATGAATAGACGCAAGCACACACATGGAAAGACAATATATAACATTTGTACATTATGTATATTAATTTATGCGGCTTTTTATTTATCTCTACATCAAACAAATTTAATTAATTCTTTTTGTTTTATATATGTGCAATGATATGATTTATTTCACTGAAAAAAGAAACAATAATTTTAGTTCATCGGTTCTTACTTACAAGCATTCATGTACAAATAAATACAATCACATATACAATCACACACATGCATAGACAAATACAAATTGATAGTATGCAGCTAGGTTCCCATAATCAAGTATTTCCTAAACTTAAAACTACAAATAGAGTTTGTCTGAGAGATAATTGTAAAAATAAAAATGCATTGTTGAAGATAATGTAAATTCAGAATATTTATATTTATAACAGTCATAAAATAAAAAATTATGACATAATAAGTTTTTTTTACAAATAATTTCATATTTATAAAATTTTCAAAGTTAAAATTCTTGTAATGGTATTAATACTATATTATATTTTTTATATGATAAATTAATTTTTTTATTTTAAATAATTTAATATATAATAACAATTTAAGTCACATGAGAATTATAAGTCATTCGTCACATTATTTTTTTTAAATTATAAAAAATTTTAGTGTGTGCGTCATCGTAAAAATTAACTTTAAATATAAGAAAAATAAAATTTAACATAAATTAAAAATTATGTTTGTTATATATTACATTATTTGCAATAAATTAAGGTTAAGCAATATTTTATTCTTCTTTCTCTTGTCATTCCTAAATTGAGTTTAAGCATTATAGTATTCTTCTATCTTTTGCCAGTCCCATTTCCTCCCTTTCTTCTCTGTTTTGTTAAGATAGGAGCATGTAACATCAGCTTACTCTCAAATGGACTGTAGGCTTGTAGTTTTACTTAATTTCCATCAAATTATAAGAGAATTGGACAGCATTAATTAAAGACTAGACCTTGATTTATTCTCTGCTATGTTAAGATACGACCACTTGACCAGTGAATCACGTGGCGAACTTGTCGGTGAATTACGATAGATAAAATTTCACAGCACCTAGACAAATGCAACATGTGCTTGCAACTGAGGGTCAGTTTAAGACAAATGCAGGATGTGCTCCCAACTGAGCATTAGTTTGAGATTATTGTAGATATCAAAATAATTTAATTTTTACTATGTTAAAGAAATAATCAGCAGTTTATATACCTTCCGTAAAATTTACTTTTATAGATATATATTACACTTTTAATTTTCAATATTTTTTTTTGTTATGCAATCTAATATAATAAAAAGAAAATAAATTTTGATTAACTACTAATAAGTACAGAAATTTAATAATTATTTTAGAGTAAATTTTGAATTTGTTTATTTATAATAGGAATATATTTATATGTTTAAGAATAAAACTACTTTTCAAAATCGAATTTTGAAAAATAACTCCTTTCTTGAATCACCAAGATGGATTGATTTTGTTGGAAGTGATTCAAACTCACCATATTAACCCTTCTAACACCATTCACAAAACTTAACTGAAGTCTAAAAATAAGAAGCATCTTTATGAAAAACCTTTATACACTAGTTGGTGCTACCGCGGTTGCAAAGCATCCATCCTAAAAGTCTAAATGCTCTAGTTACTTATTGGAGAAAATGAAATGACTGGCACCATACGATGCGCTATGCAATTGCAAGCAAGCTTCTCAGATCTTCAAATGTCATGGTCATAACTTACGTGAGTAAAGCAAATCATTTTTCTCGAAGGAGAATAAACGCATACATGATCAAACGAAAAATTTTGATTGAATATGTTAAAAACATGTCAACATCCCCTTCAGCTTACATATATTGTCCAAATACACAACGTACCTAAAACAGACAGTTGAGACTAAATGTAAGATAGCACGAATCATGTCATTAATCTACTGAAATCACGACCTTGTATACTTAAGCTAGAAGAACTTAGTGACAAAGGTCATCGATTCCTTTAGAAGCTTAACAGCGTAAATCCTGATGGAAACTATAATACTTGACTCATACTGGAGTATCCGCACACAAGCCCACATACTGGGATATTTAAGCCGTGTCATTCCAAGATTCAAAATCCAGCTTCATCCCGAAAGCTTTTCCTTTCAGAGCTAAAACATCTACCCATACTCAACAGCTGTACAGACATGACCGAAGGCCTACAAAAAGCCCCTTGAAAACTGATACCATAACCAGAGAGCGCCACCACAATCACTGAACTCAATAATGCACACCGTTACCATTGCTATACACACCATTTAGCGATCCATTGGAGGACTTAACAATGTCTCCATTTTGTTGGAATTTCACAGTTGGTTTTCCGTTACTGAACCCATTAATCAATACCCTGTTAGCGTGGCCATACTTTAGGACTTCCTCCAACTGCCCACATGCTGCTGCTATAAGTCCTGTAACATTACAGATATTAAGATTGAAATATTGGCCAGGCAATCTAGATACAACTTATTATGTTCCTATTTCATGCAGGCAGAAATAATGTGTAATGATCATGAGAAGCACTTGACAACTGTAATCAACCTTCAGTGGTTTTTCTGGTGATATATTTTTGTTGCACATAGCACAGACCCTGTCTCATTTTTTATACATATTCATATCATAATATATATATATATATATATTGTACTTATCATGAATTTTGCAGACTAAGTCTACAAAAATCAGTGGTTTTATCAGTATCTCAAAATGATTTAATTATTTGAGGGTAAAGTCAGTGCAGGCTTGACCCTTGTTAACAGATTAACATTAGATTAAATAGATTATTTTTTATTTCCAGATTTTACTATGCACCCAACCTGAAGCACTAACAGAAATTAAACTAATCCCCCTCCAAGGTTGGTTAGAAGGGAATTCAATCCCTTCATTTTTCTCTACAAGAGGCCTAACATAAAAATTTTAAATTAAATAATTTGCTAGTGGCAAATATTAGAACAAAAAATACCTAAGAAAAGTGCAGAAGGCTTTCCCGGCCTGGACTTGAATTCAGGATGGAACTGAACACCGATAAAGTATGGATGACTAGGAAGTTCAACAATCTGCAGGGAATAAACCAATAAAATGGCACTCAGCAGATATGTAACAGCAAAAGCTTCTGTAATTGTTTCAAGGCAGTAAATTAGCTTTGGTAAAATACAATTGACTGCCCTGCTTCTCTAAGAACTTACCTCCATGCGCCGTCCAGTTTCATCTCTGCCAACAAATGATAACCCAGCATTTTCGAGTTGTGATACCATATCAGGATTGACCTATAAAACACGCTTTCTTATTTCATAAACCACACAGTTCAAGAGAAGAATATAATGCATGTGTCCAAAATGACAATGTGTCATCAGATGCCTACTCTGACAACAGGCAAGCATTACCTCGTATCTATGTCGATGTCGCTCATCAACAAAGCTTGCATTGCCATACCTGTACACAATTCCAAATCATACGAGTAGATTAAACAGAATGAATAATGTTTCATGATGATTAATTAATAACCATCGCATTTCAATTCCAGTGAAAGGAGGTTTAATACATTCCTCCATAAAAACCAAATATCAAAAATGAATTGTGAAACAATATTCCCTAGTCCTTACAATTTTGCAGATTTGCAGTCAGCAACCTTCAAATACGTCCTCCTTGATCCCAGACGCATAGTTCCTCCCATATGAGTTTTTGAACCCTATTGGATCGAGAGAGACAGAGGGAGAGAGCAGTTCAGTAGATAAAATGATGAAACAAAGATCAGTATAAACTTGGTTAAAGAACCTGTAGGATTACATACCTCTGGCATAAATATGACACAAGGATTTGAAGTTTCAGGATCAAACTCTGTGCTGTTTGCATTGCAAAAACCAAGAAGAGAACGTGCAAACTCAATGACAGCAATTTGCATCCCCAGGCAAATACCAAGGAACGGCACTTTGTTCTCGCGAGCATATTTAGCTGCAAGAATTTTCCCCTGTACGCCTCTATCACCAAATCCTCCAGGAACCAGAATGCCGTCAGCACCCTGAGTTGAAGGAGTTTAAGAATACAAATAAACTAAAAATTGGACAAACTTAGAACATAATAATACAACATAATCTCAAATGACTAATCTAAGGCAATCACCCCATAAACAATAACTACCTTCAAAAGATTCCATGCAGCTTCATAAAGATCAGGTGCCTGCAAAGGGATACAAACCAATGCATATTATTTGATGCCATATGGCAAAATTTTAACATCAGATGAAGTATGCAAAATAACAATAACCTCATACCTCTTTTTCAGTAGCATCTTCTAGGTCACCAGCTGCAACCCATTCTACGATAAGCTTCCGACAGCAAGCAACAGAAGCGTGCAAAAGAGCCTATTACAACAAATTAAGATATAATAATCTGATTTCTAACGTAATAACTTCTTGACCACACATGATAAACATGGTTCAGTTTTCAGAGCCATATATTAGAAAAATATTACGCACACACTAATGCATTAGATAAAATTGTGAGCATGCATGGGTAATTCCATGTGTATATATTTTCGAACACACATGAGGGCACGGGAAGGGTAGGACCACATGCCTGCACACAATCTAAATTGTATTCTCAAGTTTGGAGTAGAATTCTGATGAGTCCTAAAAATTTGTATGTATCATGGTATTGCAAAGTAAGAGTCAACGCATAAGAAAATGGTTCATTAGGAACTCTCCAATGTTTTCGACAGGAAAAAGCACCACATTACATGTTATTTCAGGTTGAACTTTATAGACATAAAATGCAAATTTTGTAATGTGAAACTTAAACAAAAATAATGTAAAAGGAAAACACATCCCAGTAGACAACTGGGATCCAACATCATATCAAAGCAAAAACAACTTCTTGAAAGGGAGTTATGATAAAAATAAATAAATTAAAAAACAAAAGGCAGGAGATGGTTAGACAAATTTTCAAAAAACAAAACATTTACCTTAATAACAGAGAGGTAAGAATCTGAAAGGCCAGTGTATTTTCCAACCATGGCAATTTTAACCTGTATTGTACATGACAGTCAAGTGCATGCTACTTGGTACTCCAAAAAAAGAAAAGAAAAGAAAGAACAAAGGAACTCACAGGATCACGCAACATATCACAAACTTTAGTCCTAGCAGTCCACTCCTCCAAAGAAGGCTTCCTGGCAACACTGTAGAATATGGCGATGTTAATATGCGATCAGAAGAGGTAAGACCAGATGCCAGATGCTGCAGCATCAACATTATTTCACAGCGAATGCCTAAGAGAACACACGCACACAGAGCATGCAGCAAACGGAGAGAAAGCGTTCATATGGAAAATTGGAAACTAGTTTGCAAGACAAACCCCAGAAGGTTCAATTCTTTCAAGATAGCTTCATGTGCCTTTTGATCCTGTCATTTTGATCAAGGAAAATAGAAACCACAAAACAAAACAAAACAAAATATTTAGAAATTCTTTCTAATGCAGGTATTGCCAAAAATAACTTCATATGCACGGAAAAGAACTTACTCTCAGCAGTAATGGAATGTGCCAAATGTTTGGAACATCATACAGAGTAACAATGTTATCTGCCTGTAGATATGTCATCTCACTTAGAAACAGCAACAAATTAATCAGGCAAAAGACAAGGGTAAAAGATAGCAATAAAATAGCACCAATGTTACATACTGGTACATGGCAAAATTGAGAGAGCTTAGCCTTAACATTCTCATCAAGCGCCTATTAAACACAAATTCAAAATGGACAAACATGAGACCACCTCTGGGATATGCATTTAAGAAAAAGTGAAGGAATGGGAAAGGAAGTGTGAGAAACCTTTGTACTGCGACAAGCTAGAATATTCGGTGTCAACCCAAGTCCTCTAAGTCCCCGGACACTATGCTGGGTAGGCTTTGTTTTCTGCGATTGGAAAATAAGAAGGATGAGCAATAAGTTGACCCAATGCATAAGGCTATGATTCAACCAGTTCTCAGATATATGAAATTCAATGTAACATGTATGGTTCATACTGAATAACACAGTAACAATAGAAAATCATCTACACATACTTGTTCACCCACAACATTGAGGACAGGGACAAGGCTGACATGAATCAAGCAGAAATTGCCAGGACCTAAAACAGACAACAGTTGTATAAGAAAATTGATCTAAAACAAATTTTATCTGTATGAACCAGTAAAGTAGAGCTGCAGAGCATTTTAAGCTTACCTACACGACAAGAGAATTGGCCAAGTGCCTCTATATATGGCATCGATTCAATGTCCCCTGCATTGAAAAAAGCAGTTTTTATATAAGCCAGAGGCAAAAGCAGCTCATCTTAACACATTATATATCAATGACATTAATTTACCTATGGTTCCACCCAGTTCAATGACACAAACATCAGCTGGACCTTCTTTTCCATCAACTGGAACCATTGCTACACGTTCTATCCACTCTTGAATGGCATCTGTAATGTGTGGAACGACCTAAAGAAAAAAGAGGATGGGCCGAAATAAAGATTCAAATACCATACCAAAATGCATTATGATATGCTCAGAACAACAATATTAGTCCCAGAGTGTTAAAACTTACCTGGACAGTTTTTCCGAGATAATCCCCCTTTCTCTCCTTGTCTATAACCGACTGTCAAAACTCACGACAAATAATCTAATTAATGTACAATAATTACACTGGGTTAAGCAGCACTTGCTCAGGTCCCTATGGACCTGTGAACTACATGAAGATATAGAGTATACCTGATATATTTTTCCTGTCGTTATATTATTGTCACGGGTTAACTTGATGTCTAGAAACCGCTCATAATTACCAAGGTCCAAGTCCACCTTTAAAACAATACAGCAGTTCTTTTGGCTAATAGAAAGCAGAATACAGAGAATAGTAGTCATATGATAACTAAGGTATAAGCAGGATGCGAAAGTGAATAAAATTACCTCACCACCATCGTCTAGGACAAATACCTCTCCATGCTCAAAAGGAGACATTGTCCCTGCATCCGTGTTCAAGTAAGGATCTGCACAATTACGCAAAAAATAATTAATCTTCTAAAGCTCAAAAATATTGGAAATTTCCGTCGAGAAAGGAAAGAAAACTGTTGGAAATCCTTAAAAGCTCAAGCTTTGTATTTGTTTGGAGAAAAACAAAAAGGACAGAGACAAAAAGGGGCATAACATAGATAAGAAAGCAATCTAATTAACAAGTTATGGCAAAAGCAAAACCTGAAAGCAAGCAAGAATTGAATAAGTAAAAGAATAATAAAATACCAATCTTGATAGAAGTAACGCGGAGACCACATGCTTTAAGAAGAACTCCGATGCTACTAGCAGTAATACCTTTACCCAGTCCGCTAACAACACCACCAGTCACCAACACGTACTTCATTTTGATATATGAACCGGTTCTTTCTTCAAAAACTGTAAATATAACAGTGGTAGGGCATCAGTAAGTGGTACTATAAATATAAAAATAAAAAATTATCAGTGAAGCAATAGGGTCTGATGAAACCGAAGTAAAGTGGGAGAATTCTGTATTATGTTAATCAAAGAAGGATAGACATAGATATCATAGAAATCGTTTTAAACCGAGAAAAAACCTTGTTAACTATGACGGTCTTTACGAAGTAATATTTCCCTATGCTCTTATATATCTATATAGTTAGTAGTGATGATTAGTCTAGCAACCAGTCTATTAGATTAAGAAAAGAGATTTTTTCTTAGAAATTCCAATGATCTAATGTGAATCATAAACAGAAAAAGGGAAGAAAATGAATGAAACATTCTGTAATTTCCCAGACCCACCGAAAGTTTTCCCTTCTGCTTTGTGTTGTTGCGTTGTTTTCTGTATGGGGCGGCGGTGCACGAGACTTTGAAGAGTTGAGGGTGTTAACTGTTACACCACCTTTTATTTACTTCACATTAAAAAAAAAAAACAAAGAAAGAAAAATAAATAAATTTTATAGATTTTTTATTTTTTTAATCAGTTATAAAAAAAAATAAAGAAAAGAAAAAAGGGAGATATATGCACTATGAAACAAAACATTTTTCGTAATTTTTTTCTTTATCTGTTTATTTATATTTATGAAAAAGAAATGCAGGTTATGAAGAAAAGTAACTAGGGTTTTTATGAGATTCTGTCTCTTTCGAAAATATAAGCATTTTTAACCAGGGAAAGAGAATCTTTTGGCTCTCATTGGTAGTTCCCATAAAAGGGTTTTTAACTTTCATAAATGGTCATTGATTCACACCAGACAAATTTCTAATTTTTAATGAGACCGAAGGCAACACATGGCATTCACATATAAATTGTAATTCAATCCATGCCTATCCGTTAAATAAGACACATAAAAATCCAACAAAACCATATGAAATGAAATGAAATGAAAAGCCTAATATTGATACATTAAATATACAAACCACCCGTGCTCCACGAGGATGTGGTCCTACCCTGCCAGTCAATCTTTTCGATTTTGTGTATTAATTTACATTATCACTTACTTAGGTTACAAGATTTATTACTTACTATTCTTTTTTTGGAACTTACCTTTGCCCTTGTGTTATCATACTCGGACCCTTTATTGGTCGGTTTACTTTACATGCTTATTTTATACGCACTGTGTAGAGATGTGTGTGTGTGTGTCGTCAGATGAATGATGTCAGCTAACTTTGCTCCAATTAATCCTCCTCATTTTTTTCTTATCTAAGAAAATACCTATCAAACAATATTAGAATTATAAAAGTTAATGATAATTATGCCACATCATTATGTTAATATAATAAAATTATTTAATTATAAATTTTTTATATATTAATTAATAAGTATAATTTTAGAAAAAAAATTATAAAAAAATAATAGTACATATTAATAAAAAAAATTTTGTCTAAAAAAATTAATTATAATTTTTTCTTTTCTAAATTATAGTTATTAATT